>CM033398.1:30793409-31089067 GCA_019426215.1 Buddleja alternifolia
GCCGCCCCACATCCTCCGTCAAACCGCAACCCAGCCGTTGCACAAATATTCACACGTCAAACCCAGCTTTCCTCACTCAGATGAAAGGTTGTTGATGGTTTTGGATGGTCCTGGTCAACAACGGGTTTGTTTCGTTTTTGGAAAGTTTCAAACAACTTGAGGATATCTCAATGGTTATATGTTTCCGTCTTAAAAAGAGATTTGAGAATGGGTGACTGTCTCTAGAATATTTGTAAAAAGCTTATATGAATATTTGGCTATGATTTTTAGTAAGCTTTTCTTTCAACAAGGTAGTATTTTTTGTGTGTCACTTCTCATCTTTTACTTGTTTGTTGAAAGAGCTATTTATAAGGTATTGGTGGTTTTTGTCCGTTTGACTCGTTTGGAGTCTCGTTTCCCCAAACATTCCTTGAGTTCAGACATTTCTAACTTTGGGTATATTTAATGGTTGGGCATGGTCTTGGTTTCATAAACCTGACAGTCTAGGTCAAGATATGGCTTGCCCATAAGTTATAGTGCTTATATTTTAATAGCACTTATCCGACTTTTAATGCATCTTGTTTTATTTCCGTTGGAAATAATTCGTCCGTTTGATTCATGCTTTTTTAAGTCTTTGGATGGTTTTGGTCTAAATTCTTTTTCAGGTTACGTTCTTTGTAGGTTGTGTTGGTTTAACCTTTTTTTTGGACGCTTGCTGAAGAGAATAGTTATTCTGTGTATCAGACGCTTGGACTGATCCTGACTTTCTTTTCTTTATTTCAGACGCTTACTCTTCAATCTTGTCTTGATGGTCTCACTGAAAATTTCGTCATTTCACTTGATGTTGAGTATTCGCCTGAGTTATCCATTCGTAGTTTGAGTACTGGGATAATCCCTAAAGCGTTTGACGGACGCTTCAAGATATCTTTATCCATTGTAGCTTTAGACGCTTGATCTTCACCTTCATCACTTGGTAGACTCACCCAGAATTTTCCTAAGTGTTTTTAGTGTCACATACTTAGTCTAAGGAATTCTACAAAGATAAATACTATAAGCCTAAGATAAATAAGCTTTCAGGTACTTATACATAACATTCTATGAAAGCTTTTACACTTTTCGGAGTCTAACAGAAAGTCCTATTTGTCATCATCAAAACATCTAATATGAAATTCCTAACAATTTCCCCCTTTTTGATGATGGCAATACTTATTTGGTTCAAGTGTTAGATACCTGAAGGTTAGCGTAAATTAGTAAGTTAGTTTGAGCTTTAACGAGATGTTTCAGCTGTAAATGCATTATATATATATTTCATAGTGCAGGCATTTTACAACTACAAAGAGAGAGGCACAGTAAAAATTAAGATCGTGGCTTGATCTTGTATCTCTTAGTCATTTCAGCAACGGATTGCTTCAGTTATCTGATCTTCTAACGTCATCATTGCCGCATGATCTTTACTGATTATGTGCTTGTTTTCTTGAACTTGTCGTGCCTTAAAGGCAATGAAGTGTTTATCCCCATTCCTCTGGACTGATGCCTATGTATCGTAGGCAAATCTGAGGTTTGGTCGAAGTCACATTTTTCTTTCAAGGCTAATACTGCTGGATCAGTTGGTTCTGGAATTGATGCTCTGAGAAGAGGAATGTCAAACTGTTCAAGCAGTGCTCTTGAAGGCAACGGAAGAGTTGGATAGAGCACTCTGGGGTTTCTTTCTTGTTGGACGCTTCAACCGATGTGGTTACCCAAGAGGGATAGGGATACCTTGGTTCTGCACTCAGTGTGAGAGAAGTATCAACGTGTTGACGCTTGGATAGTGGAGGAGGAGCTTGATCTTTAGATGTTGACGATTTCCTCTTTTCTCTCCCTTCTTTTCCCCCTTATTGCCATCATCAGTCTGTATGAAATGCTGAGTAAAAGACTGACTTGAGCAGCAATCTGAGCGACAGAGGCCTCAAGAGTGGTTAGACGCTGGTCGAAATGTTCTTTCATAACCAGAGTTGAGCTTGATTAGCGTCTGTGAGAGAGGTCTCGAGAGCCGTGAATCTATCTTGTAGATCATTGGTTAAAGCCACATGACTTGCCTAGTAGCTGTAGATAGTTGCTGTATTTGAGTGAGGCATTCAGCGGACGGTTGAGCGTGTGGAAGTGCAGGGCGGACTTGAGGCTTAAAACGAGATGTGTGTTTGAGAGATTCAATAGATACTTGATTAGGATCAAATACTGTTCCTCGAAGCTCTGGAGCAGTGTTGGACTCGGTGGAGGCAGTAGAGTCGATTCAGTTGGACTGGGAGAATGAGGCGCTTGAGGTAACTCTAATAGGCGCTCAGAGCAGTTAACAGTTCAGCGGGTGCTGCAGGAAAGTCTGATTCTATTCGGCTAAAGTCCGTAAACCGAAAGTCCAAGCTGGCAAACGGTTCATCTGCATATGGATACGTAGCAGTCTGCGGAGTTCATTCAAATGTAGAGTGGGGAGATGAGTACCTTGAATGAACGTTCTGATAGGACTATCCAGTGCCCTGATATACAGTGGCCCCGGATATCCAGCACATGAGTGGGAAAGAGTTTGGAGGGCGCTTTGCAGATAGAGAATAAGGCATCTGGCAATAGTGTTGTGAGAAGCCAATTAGCCGATCTGTTGGGAGAGTCTTCGGTTTCCGAGAGGCGGAACGCGGAGCTGGTATACTCTTCCAAGTATGGTAGATGGCTGAAGCAAGCGCTTGAGATCTTTCTAGCAGCGATAAACCAAAATCATAGTGACTGGAGACTTCTTGTCGAATAGACGAAGTAGTGGATATCCTCTGAAAGAATTGATCCGAGAGCCATCCCATTGTCGCAGATTGTCTGTGAAGATTTTGTCGAAGAGAGACTGGAGGCATAATTGCCATCATGAGAGCAAAGTTGTCTTCACATTGGCTAGGGTGCAGTTCAGACAGGACATGGGAGAGGAACCGCTGGTGGACGCTTGATCATCAAAGCGTAGAGAAGAGTTGCCAGTTTGTGCAACGCTTGTCTTAAGCGGTGTTCAGGTTGATGGCGGATCAGAGGCAGCTTCAGAACGGGTCCAAGTCTATGCTGGCGCTGCGTCAGCATGTAGCGTGCAAATTTGGTCCTTTTATCATGAATCCCTAGTCTGAACAGATGGGGAGCACTAACCAAGTCTTCAAATTTATACTTGTCACCCATGTAAGCTTCAGCCCATCGTATCTCAGTCATACAATACTCAGTTCCTGCATTAAGTATAGCACGAAACCCTTGGTGATGAATATCACAGATGGATTCAAACGATACCTGTCGGGTTGGTAGTTAGCGTTCCAGACGCAGTCAAAATATGCATCGGTTTCAAGTTGAATCATCTCGGTCAGGGATGCTGGACGCTCACCGGCATGTACTCCTTTATTCTTCCACAGGAGGAGAGGATTAGCTGAGTTCTTGTTTTCCTCGCTTTTGACCAGTGTTAGAGAGTGAGAATATCCTTCTCTGTTTAGTAGCTCTTCCGTTGGGTTCAGAAGCTGATCCTGACGCTCATAGACTCTGATGTTGTAGTCGCGGAGAGCGAAGCCAGTGGGTTTGCTTGTCCCACAGTCCAGATAATAAGCTAAGTCAACATCAGCTCTAGGAGTCGTGCCTCCTTGCCGCTGAGCTTGGAGAGTGACAGAAGCCGGGATGTGTGTGGGAGTCTTTCCGAGTTCAAGCGCTTTGTAGTAAGCTTCATCAGCTGGGGTGGAGGCTGTATTAAAGAGAGTGTTGCGTACAGCCAGATCAAACTTTATGAGCTTGGCGATATCATTTTCGGCATTGATAAGACTTTCTTCATTGTAACCTGCAGGTATGAAGTTTTCTGCGGGCGCTGGAGGCAAATAATCGACTGAGTGATCGATAGTCTTTGAGGGATCCAGCTTGAAGAAGTGTCGATGGATCACAACGTCGTTAGCATCGCTCTGACCTTCTGAGCGTGCCTCTGTTGTACTAGGTAATGCAAGCAATGGTTGAGCCCTTGGGATTTCAGGTTCATCCGGCTCGAGATTTGTAGATTCGATGGCAGCTTCATGTGCGATGGCCACAATTTGGGTCATATCAACATCCAGATGGACATCAACTGGTGGTTCGGAGGATGATATCGGGACAGCAGCTATGGCTTGATCTCTTTGTGTAGTCTCAGAAGAGATGGCAGCAGTTGGACGCTTACGCCTTTTGAAGATACGCTTCACATTTATACCTTCGGCGGGGAACGCTTGAGTCTGTGGAACTGCAGGTTCTTCAAAGTCAATATTCTTGAGAACCTTTTCCAGATCTTTCCGACTAATGAGGGGTATAGAATCCTCGTCATCTTCATCGTTTTTAATAGGTTGAGCCTTGGGCTTTCGAGGAGCCCGTTTCTTGGTGACAGTGGGACGCTTCACAGTACGTTTGGCTTTCTCCTGATCTGGACGCTCAGCCTCCTCCTCATCTGACGCTGCGCGGACAACTTGGCGCTCAGAGAGAGGCTTAGCAGCACCTCCAACTTTGGGTGGATTGAAGAGATTATTGATGATTCTTGGCCCATAGAACTTATGCTTGGCCACGGTGACTCCTGCTGAAGAGGTGCACTCTGCTCGAAAGAGTAGATCACTTAAAACTAGACCATAAGGTCTGTTTGAAGTGCGTAAACTGTCTCTGAACCTGCTGAATATATAGCGCTCCAGTTGATCTTTATCTTGAGTAGGATGGCAGTCATCATCTGGAACTGGGTTGGGTTGATTTTGTCGAAGGTTCCCACTCTGCATTCGATGTTTTTACTGCAGAAATCAGCCAAGACTCGATACCTGTTCACTATATCCTTCTTTTCAAAGTACGGTTTGTATGGAACATCATCGTAAGCGCTAATCTGAGTCCAGACTTCTTGAATTTGTTCTTCAGTGATAGTGTCTAAAGTGGCTCCAGCATTAGGTAGAGAGAAATTCTGGGCAATGGAGGCCGCAGAGAGAGTGAACGTCTTTGATTCCTTCTTGGAGACAGGAAACAAGCACGTGATGGAAGTCTCATCGTCAGACAGTCGAGCATTTCTCCAGAAAAATTCTAGTTCTTCAGGAAACATATATGAGTATTTCGTGAGAAATTTCTGAAGCCCAGCCTCTGCTACAGAATCCATTATTTCCGTTAAATCAATTTGGGGGTTTTCATAGAGAAACTTCCAATCAACTATAAGGCCTTCAGTGATCTTGACAATAACTTCAGAGGTTCCAGCAGTAGCTTTCTTGGGTGCCATGAGTGAGCAGTAGACAGAGATTACGAAGGAAAATTTTTTCGTTTTTGAAAAAGAGAGAGACTTGTTTTTGCACGAATGGAATAGAGTATAAGAGTGTTTGTGTTCTGCAGAAACTTCAATTTGAATGTTCGGTGTGTTTGAAGTTTGAGATGTTGACACGTGGAGGAGTATAAATCTCAGCCATTAAAATATAACTGTGGACGTGAATTTAGATTAAACAGGCACGGTTTCTTTTAGTAACTGCCACATATACTATTTTGAAGTCCGTTAAAAGTTTAAAACAGAGACTGAGAGTGATGCGTGTGCCCATGAAAAGCGGATACGTTCTTTATGAAAACTGTTCGGGAATCATAATTTTGAACACTATTTAAATGCCCGCCAAAAATTTGTTAAAGCGTCCGGACTTAGTCAGAATGACGCTTGAAACAATTGAGTGTTATGTGGACGCTTGAAAATCTTGGGAGTCTCTTTCAAGTAACAGATTGTGCTTTAGCGCTCATTGTAACATATAGAATTATTCCTTTCAGGGTGTATATGAGGACACAGTTTCCCAGTACTTATCATTAGGTCTTGGTAGTAGTGTTTTACTTTTGGTTTAAAATATTCAGCGCCGTTTGTACTCGTCTAAGATACATGGTAATTGTACTGACGCGTGTACATGTGCTGAACCATCTTTGAAAAACGTGATGAGTACCCATGGGTTTTCTTGAGCGAAGGGTGAGGAATGTCAAGTCAGCATTAATTGCATTGATTGACTAATCCACTTTCTCGTTTTAGCGTAGGGTAATGTACGCTTGCTTTTAAAAGGGTCTTTTTACTAACCGCTTTTAGCCGGGAATAAAGCTAAGCGTTTAGTTTATTTTGAAAGAAGTGCAGACGCTAAGACAGATTTGTGTAATAAGCGTCAAAAAGGGTTTGAGTGTATGGTGTTAAGTGCGTATGACCGATGCAAGGGAAAACATTTTTGGTCATATTCACTTAGGTATAGTTAGCTCTTTTAAGGTTCCCCCTATGTAGGTTCCCCATAAATTTCATAATATACATTGAATTCCCCCTAAATTTCATGCCTAACAAAAGTATGATGTTTCGAATGATTAAGCATTTAGATCAATCATACCTAGTTCACTTCTTAAAGTGAGAAAACGTTGTTCGTTAAGCGCTTTGGTGAAGATATCTGCCAGTTGCTTTTCTGTATAATGAAGTGCATGGAGATATCTTTCTTTTGAACATGGTCACGTAGAAAGTGATAGCGAATGTCAATGTGTTTGGTTCTAGAGTGAAGAACTGGATTTTGAGTCATTGCTAAGGCGCTTTGATTGTCACAATGGATAGGAGTTGGATCTAGGATTATTCCATAATCTCTAAGTTGTTGCCTCATCCAAAGGATCTGTGCACAACAGCTTCCAGCGGCTACATACTCAGCCTCAGCGGTGGAAGTAGCGATGGACTGTTGCTTCTTACTATGCCATGAAATTAGTCTATCACCTAGAAATTGACATGTTCCACTAGTACTTTTTCTATCTATTTTGCATCCTGCAAAATCTGCATCTGAATAACCGATTAGTTCAAAAGGAGAATCCCTAGGATACCATAAGCCCACATTTTGTGTGCCTTTTAGGTACTTAAGGATTCTTTTAGCAGCAATTAAGTGTGATTCTCTAGGATCAGCTTGAAATCGTGCACACATGCATACTGAGAACATAATATCGGGTCTACTAGCTGTAAGATAAAGAAGTGATCCAATAATACCTCTATAGTTAGTGATATCAATTTTCTTTCCATTATCGTCTCTATCTAGCTTAAGCGTCTGGCTCATTGGAATTTTTGAAGGTGATGCATTTTCCATACCAAATTTCTTGATCATATCTCTAGTATATTTAGTTTGATTTATGAATATGCCATTAGGGAGTTGTTTAACTTGTAATCCTAGGAAGAAAGTTAATTCACCCATCATGCTCATTTCAAATTGATCTTGCATCATTTTCGAAAATTTCTCACATAGACGCTTATTGGTAGATCCAAATATAATATCATCAACATAAATTTGAACTAGGAGAATATCGTCATTATGGGTAATTTTGAATAACGTTGTGTCAACGCTGCCTTTTGAAAAGCCTTTACCTATAAGGAAGATAGAGAGAGTGTCATACCATGCTCGTGGTGCTTGTTTAAGACCATAGAGTGCCTTGTCCAATTTGTAAACCATGCTTTTCCCATGGTTGTTGATGAATCCTGGTGGTTGCTCCACATATACTTCTTCTTGGAGTTTACCATTCAGAAATGCACTCTTTACGTCCATTTGATACACTGTAAATTTGTTAAATGCTGCAAACGCTAGAAACATGCGGATTGCTTCAAGTCGGGCAACTGGAGCGTATGTTTCATCAAAGTCGATGCCCTCTTCTTGACAGTATCCCTGAGCTACGAGTCTGGCTTTGTTTCTAATCACAATTCCATTCTCATCCATTTTGTTTCTATAGACCCATCTAGTTCCAATGACCCCTTGGTGGGTTGGTCTTGGTACTAGCGTCCATACCTTATTTCTTTCAAATTGGTTTAGCTCTTCTTGCATGGCTTCTATCCAACTTGGATCGTTAAGCGCTTCATCCACTTTTTTTGTTCCATTTGAGATAGGAAGCTTGCAAACATGGCCTCATTTATTGTAGCGGCTCTCGTTCTAACGGGTGCTCCAATATCTCCAATAATTAGTTCTGGTGGATGGTCTCTGAGCCATTTTCTGTCTGGTTGGAACGAGTTAAGAGATTGATCTAACGTTTGATTAAACTGTGTAGGCGCTTGACCAATTCCTTGCGTAGGCGCTTCAGTGTTTGTAGATTGAATTTGCTCTTGATGAACATACCCTTCATGATCATCAGCGTTTCTTGCAATGTCATCGTTGATGTCTTTACGAGTAGTCTTAGGATTAGGTATAATGATTTCATTATCTTCATCAATATCACTATCATCACACAGATTGATTTGTGACGCTTGTTGAGATAAATCTTCAATTCCTGCATCATTAATATTAACCTTACTCGGTTCTTGGTTAGCATCATCAAACACAACATGAATGGATTCTTCAACCTTCGATTTGATCTTATTTAAGATGCGAAAGCTCTTTCCATTTTTGGCGTATCCTAGAAAGATTCCTTCATCTGCTTTAGGATCAAATGTCTTTAGGCTTTGAGAACCATTGTTATGAATGAAACATTTTGAGCCAAATACATGAAAGTATGAAACATTCGGCTTACGTCCCTTCCATAACTCATATGGAGTCTTTTCATGTTGCTTGTTGATCATACACCGGTTCTGAGTGTAGCAAGCAGTGTTAACAGCTTCGGCCCACAACCTTTGAGGCAGCTTGGATTCGGCTAACATAGTCCTAGCGGCTTCTTTAAGCGTTCTGTTCCGCCGTTCAGCAACTCCATTTTGTTGAGGTGTTCTAGGTGCTGAATACTCATGAAGTATTCCAAAGTCTTTACAAAATTTCTCAACAATATGGTTAGTAAATTCAGTTCCTCTATCACTTCTAATTCTTGTTACTTTTAGATCTTTTGAGTTTTGTAGTTGACGAATTAGAGAGGTGAGCTTGGCACTAGTTTCATCTTTAGATGCTAGAAATTCTACCCATGTATAGCGTGAAAAATCATCAACTATTACTAGTGAATACTTTTTACCACTAACGCTCATGATTTGAATAGGACCAAACAAATCTAAATGTAGTAATTCAAGTATTCGAGAGGTCGATAGATGAAGCTTCTTCTTAAAGGATGATTTAACTTGTTTACCCATTTGACAAGCATCGCATAAGCGATCTTTATTAAAGGAACCTTTAGGTAATCCCTCTATGAGATTTAGAGATATTAATTGAGAGATTGTTTTGAAATTGAGGTGATTCATTTTTCTGTGCCATAACCAACCTAATTCGTTTTGATTCTTAGCTACGAAGCATGTAGGGTTGTTATCTAATGTTGAATCCCAATCTACTAAGTATACATTGTTTGTTCTTCTTCCTTTTAATTTGGTAGATCCTGTCTTAACATCGATTATCTCGCACAAGTCACTAGAAAATTTAATTTCAAAGCCTTTATCACAAAATTGACTTATGCTTAGGAGATTATGTTTAAGACCCTCGACATAGTATACATCATTGATCATGATGTTCCCCCTATGCATGATACCTATACCTTTAGTTTTACCTTTAGAATTATCACCGAATATAACTTGAGGACCATTGGTTGCACGATAGTTGATCAAGAGGTCCTTTGATCCAGTCATGTGTCTCGATGATCCACTATCTATGTACCATACTGAAGCGTAGGTGTTGGCTCTAGGTACCTGCATTCAAAAGGGCAGATCTAATTTCCTTTAGGTACCCATTTTGTTTTGGGTCCTTCTTTGTTAGTGACGTGAATTAGATTTTTCGGAACCCATATTTGCCTTATCTTCACTACAGGAGAAAGATTGGCCTTCTTGGGTTTCGTTTTGAGTTGCATACCTTTTCTAGATGTATAGAAATATCCTTGATTATAGTGATAATCATAATCGTATTCACAATTATCATAGTGTTGATAATATGAACTGGATTGTTTTGGATATGGACGTTTGATTCTGTTTGGTACTGGCTTAGGATGCACTTTTGGTGCGGGACGCTTAACGTTTGATTCACTGGCAGAAAATATCTCCTTAGCTTTTTGAGCGTTTGGATATATTTTCTTTTGTGAGACGTTCACTTTGGTCTTTCCTTTGCCTGAGTCAATGTTGACTTTATCATTAACTTTTGTACCAGTATTTGTTGATTCATTCAGCGTTTGTCTGATTGAACTTTCTTCAACAAAGATTACACCTTTTCCTTTGTTGATTGTTGTAACATTGGACGCTTTGGCTTTAAAACTGATTTTATCAAAACCTAGACCGGTCTTTTCACCAAATGCCCTGGTTACTTTAGTCACATTATCTAGCGTTCTAGACGCTTTTGATAATGAGGAGATAAGCTGCTCTGATTTGGCAAGTTTAGCGACCATTTCAGCTTCTCTTTTGACTATTATATCAAGATCACCTTTTAGCTGAGTAATTTCACTCTCGAGTGATTGGTTTTTCTCAATGCACTGTTGCTGAATTTGCAACTCTGCTTTGAGCGTTAGGTTATCACTTCTGAGTGCTGAAATAATACGATGGTGATTTTGGAATAATTGGGTGGCATCTTGACAATCTGTATAATATTCCTTTACTTTGTCAAGTAATTCATCATAAGAGAGAGGATGATACAGATCAGTGGTTACCTCAGATGGTACGTCGTTAGATGCTTCATTTTCTCTTGCCATGAGACAAATGAATGCTGAGTCCTTTGATGGTTCATCATCGCTGCTTTCATCTGATGATTCCAAGTCCTCTTCAGGCGTATAGAGAGGTTCTGATTCTGCTAGCAAGCCTTGTTGTCTCAGGTTGCTCCTGAATTGGTTTCTATCCGTGTGATCTTGCTTTGTAGGTTTAGACACATTTGGATATGGGCAATTAACTTGGAAATGCCCTGGTCTCCTGCAGTTGTAACAAAGATTGGTCTTCATCTTTTGTTCGTTTGTTAATCTTGTGGATCGTTGGTTTAACGCTGCAGGCGCTGAGAGATCTTGCTGAGAAGGAGTTTGATATTGAATTGGCGCTAGGGAGGAGGACGCAGGATAGTGAGGCGTTTCATATTGTGGTTGTATTTGAGGAAGCGCTTGATATGAACTTTGTCCTGGGTGCTTAGGACTATTTCCCTTCTTTTCATATTTCAGGAATTTCCTGAATCTATTTAGAAGCGCCAGTTCTTCTTCCTCACTTATGTCCGAACCTTTTTCTTTGATAGGTTTTCCTTTGATTGATGCCATTAGCGCTCCAGATTCGATTACTGGATTACTTACTGCATCACTGGCCGAATTCAGCTCAAATTCAAACGCTTTGAGTTCTGAAAAAGCATCTTCTGGAGTTAGGCTGTCCAGATTGTTTGATTCTCTCATTGCAGTTGTTTTCATCAGGAATTTGCTTGGAAGACTTCTAAAGATTTTGACCACTGTTTCTCGATTTTGTAGCTCCATACCCAGAGATGTTAGTTCAGTGACAAGGGTTGTAAACCTCATGTCTAATTGCTCTAGCGTCTCATTAGGTAGCATCTTGAAGCCGTTGAATTTTTCTTTGGCAATTGATAATTTGTTTTCCTTTATTTGTGCTGAGCCCCCACAAATAGTAGCCAACTTATCCCAAATTTCTTTAGTTGTATTGCATGATTTGACTTTGTTGAATAAGTTGTCATTGTCACCAATGGCTGTGTATAATGCATTCCGACCGACATTGTCCAGATTGGCTCGTCGACGCTCATCGGTGGACCATTCTTGTTTGGGCTTCTCCACATACCCGTCAGGTGTTTCTCCTGTGGCTTCGGGCGCTCTGGTGATAACTTTGTATATTTTGATTGGCCCATCTGAAATGATATCGCACATTTCATCATCACATGAACACAAATAAGTAAACGCTTTGACCTTCCAAGAGTCATAATTTGACTCGGTCAACTTGGGAACTTTAGAAAATGCCATGAAGAATTTTAAAGTAATTTTGAAGCGACTATATTAAAAAGATGGATCTGAACAAGCAGTTACGCTTGGAAACGCTTAGGTTTCAACTTCAACCGCTCTGATAGCACTTGTTGGTCCCAAGTGGTATACGAAAGGGTCTAGAAGGGGGGGTTGAATAGACCCTTTAGTCTTTTTCGACTTCTTAAAAATTCGTATCACTTTGAAATATTTGAACGCTTGACAAGTTTAAGCGCTGGATGTGGCGCTTGAGAAACGTTAACTTAGACTCGGTGATTTCAACGCTTACCAAAGTAGGGCAGAGTTTAGTCACTAAATCAGGGTTAGCACAGCGGAAATGTTTTTATAGCTTAGCGTTCGTTTTAACCAATTAGTCGCTTATTAGTTTTAAATGCCTTTTCAAGATATAATATGACAATATAATGTAAGACAATAAAACAGTAAATGACACAAAATATTTGTAAGGTTCACTGGGTGATGTAATCCCAGCTACGTCCTTCTTCTCCTTTTATCAGGGAGATTTTTCCACTATGATGATTATCGAAGAGTCACACAGAGACTTCTACAAGATAGAGGGAGATTGGATATGATCTTGGAACTCCTTGGTCACACAGATTTCAGCTCCACTAAAGATCTTCTATTCCCTTGCTTCTTTCACTCAGAAATGGTGCAAGTTACTTTTGATCTCGGAACTCCTTGGTCACACAGATTTCAGCTCCAATAGAGATCAACTTCAACAAGCTTCTTTTACACAAAAATACTGCTTGCAAGTCAACCAGCTTTCTCACTCAGATGAAAGGTGTTGATGGTTTTGGTCACGGACACGGTAGTATCTCAATGGTAGTATATGTTCTTCTTAAAAAGAGATTTGAGATATGGGTGACTGTCTCTAGAATATTTGTAAAAAGCTTATATGAATATTTGGCTATGATTTTTAGTAAGCTTTTCTTTCAACAAGGTAGGTATTTTTGTGTGTGTCACTTTCTCATCATTTTACTTGTTTGTTGAAAGAGCTATTTATAAGGTATTGGTGGTTTTTGTCCGTTTGACTCGGTTGGAGTCACGTTTCCCCAAACATTCCTTGAGTTCAGACATTTCTAACTTTGGGTATATTTAATTGGTTGGGCATGGTCTTGGTTTCATAAACCTGACAGTCTAGGTCAAAGATATGGCTTGCCCATAAGTTATAGTGTTTATATTTTAATAGCACTTATCCGACTTTTAATGCATCTTGTTTTATTTCCGTTGGAAATAATTCGTCCGTTTGATTCATGCATTTTTTAAGTCTTTGGATGGTTTTGGGTCTAAATTCTTTTTCAGGTTACGTTCTTTGTAGGTTGTGTTGGTTTAACCTTTTTTTTTGGACGCTTGCTGAAGAGAATAGTTATTCTTGTGTATCAGACGCTTGGACTGATCCTGACTTTCTTTTCTTTATTTCAGACGCTTACTCTTCAATCTTGTCTTGATGGTCTCACTGAAAATTTCGTCATTTCACTTGATGTTGAGTATTCGGCCTGAGTTATCCATTCGTAGTTTGAGCACTGGGATAATCCCTAAAGCGTTTGACAGACGCTTCAAGATATCTTTATCCATTGTAGCTTTAGACGCTTGATCTTCACCTTCATCACTTGGTAGACTCACCCAGAATTTTCCTAAGTGTTTTAGTGTCACATACTTAGTCTAAGGAATTCTACAAAGATAAATACTATAAGCCTAAGATAAATAAGCTTTCAGGTACTTATACATAACATTCTATGAAAGCTTTCACACTTTTCGGAGTCTAACAGAAAGTCCTATTTGTCATCATCAAAACATCTAATATGAAATTCCTAACACTTTTATAATAAAACAGATAAATTGGCCCGGGAACTACTTGTGAATAAAAATAACATAAAAGAGATCAAGTTAAGAACGTTACAAGCATATATCTTGAGGCAAATATAAAGACACCATTTTAGTTTTGTATTAAATGATGTATTTGTCCTTAAAAATGAAACATTTCAAGCATGTGAAAGAATTCCGTCAGAACATGCTAATATATAACATATCGTTGTATTCTAAATTAATCAAATTATATATGAGTTCCCATCCTTTATAAAAATTACAACTAACTTCTCTATAAAAAATCGAATTAATATTACTATCATTTTATTTTTGACTTCTTATCCGAAAATTCTAATTCACCTCTTGTCAACCTTTTCAAATGAAAATATAATATTTTGATGTAATTTCAGTGATAATTCATTTAAAATACTTGGGTCAAAGTTTTAGAAATGTTGAACATTGGAAATCTATGTAGAGATGATATTTCTTATCTCAAATGGAGATTATAGATTCCATACGAATATCCTTTCTAATCATATTTTACGTTATTACCCAATGTATAAAGTGTATCAGTCACCGAAGACCTCACTTCTAAATACATTGAAGCAATATGCTCACTAGATGCACCTTTGCGACAAACATAGGAATTAGACTTATTGTTTTGAATTATTTATTTTTCGATAGCAGCCATAATAACTAATTCAATTGATTGGGTTCAATGTTTCAATATGATTGATTTACACCGATATATTATATATAGAGTCCCTATTCCCCTAATCACGACAATTCATCGAATATAGTATATTATAATCTTTAGCGGATCAGAAACTCATTCTTATCACCGATTACGAACCCGTTTATAATACTATATGACAGAAGTAATCCAAATCTTTTCATGAAATATCACTTCTATTTAGATTATCATGTGTAATTATGGATTATGCCTTTCTCATAAGACAGGTTTAAATTAGGACTCATAACTAAATTGTAGCAAAAATAATTTGATAAAAATGCATCAAAGAAATGAACTTAGGACAAAATCCCAGGTCATGAGTTCAAGTCTATTTTAGAGTGAGTCATTCTCTATTCTTTTAATAATTTGGTAGTTAATTGTTAATAAATATTAGTGATAATTAATATTACTTGTTTGTTAATAGTGTGAGTCTTTCTCTTATTATTTTTATAATATTTTATTAGTTGATTGTTAAGTGTTTATAGATGCTAATACTTAATAGTCGATATTCATGATTTTAAAATGTTTGTTATTAGTCCAATAAAATCAATGTATATTTACATATATATATATATATATATATATATGCATAGGGTCAAGATCTATTACATGTCCTATATTAGATAAGATATAAGACACAATATACACCATTAGATCAATTAAATCCAACAGTCAAAAAATAATCCAAAAACAGGCGGAAAATTGGGTTCTAATTGGCTCAAGGGGTATAATAGTCAATTAGAACCCCTACAATCTTTCAGTTTGAAACTGCAAAAATCTCTCCTACAGTCTCTCGATTTGATGCCAAAATGAACTCAACCAAGTTATAAAATCTCTCCATCAAACCCTAATTTTCGATTTTTGCAGAAGAATTCTTGAAATATTTTCCAGAAAATCGATCTAATTCTTTTCGGATTTGTTCGTATTGTATCGTATACTTCATTGATTTGAAAAATTCAGCTCATTCCATGGATCCAGATCCGTCTTCACCCTCACCAAGAAAGGTTTGGATTTTACTTTTGATTTATTGTTCTTTAAAAATTCTTTGTTCTTCTTAATTCTAAGATGCACCTAATTTTTCAATTTTGTATTTAATTTCCATCTTCATTTTTTCAGGTGAAATTCGCTCCTAATGCAGCCCCTCGCAGAACACCAAAGCCTATTAACACTAAAATGTACTCTCAAGATGATGATAGCGATGATGATAGCGATGATGATGACAAACCTCAACAATCTCTCAGTCGCAAAGGTACTGTATGAAAAAAGGAGACAATTAAGACCATGGCCAGATACATGCTCTCCTTACATTCAAAGGGTTGTACAAGTAATATCAAAACAGAGCCAAAGTGAAAAAAGACTCTGGGATTGGGTGAATCAGGTCGATGGGGACAACACGTGATACATATCATTCTAAATGCATTTGTTATTGATTTTCTTGTGTATGCTAGCAGTATACTGTACAATAACTTCATGTACACTGTATAATGTATTACTGCATCCTGCATAATTGTTGTATAATGTATCATTGCATACTGTATAATGCATCATTTCATAATGTATAATGTTTAATTGCATACTGTATGTTGTATTATTACAACCTGGACAATGTACACTGTGTATTTTATCATCTCATGTTGTATACTTTACACTAAGTTTCTGTATATTTACTCATTATACTAACAATTAAGATATTAAACACCAAATATAATCTTATCATACACTAACTAATTGTAATATAGATTGTGGGTTAACACATCATACACTAGACATAAAAGAACATTTATTATACAGTACAAATAATGGGAATATACAGTATCATATAAACCAATATACAGTTTTATATAACTCATTATACAGTGTGTGTTTATAAATAACACAGTTAGTCTTATAAACCATTATACAGTATATTACAAACCAATATACAATATAATATAAACCAATATACAGTATCATATAACTCAAGTAAATACTACCTACTATATCAAAAAACCATATTATTTGTGTCCGCTAAATAATCAATCTCCAAGTAAATAAAAATCCAAGCATAGGAGGCAACAATACCAACATATGAGTGGTAAACAATAAAAATTATTTTTGGAATTTGGCCCCAAACTCTACTTCAATCTTGAAGGAAACGTCGTTTTAAAAACAACTCAGCATACTTATATGCTGAGCACCACCCTCTCGGACCCAAATTCCATCGTTTTACTAGGTTTTTTCGCATTTTTGTGTTTCAGTCGGATTTTTATTTTTATTTATTTCCATTATTTTCGTACTTTACCTTGTTTGTATTTACTGTATATTTGTTTATTAACTATTGTATAATGGATTAATTAGCTATTGTATTCATTGTATAATGGGTTATATAATACTATATATTGATTTATATGATACTGTATACTGAGTTATAAGATACTATATAATGGTTTGAAATCACTAATTGTATATCACTAATCATATATTGTATATCACCGTTGTATTTATTGTATAATGGTTTATAAGCTACTGTATGATGGTGTATATGTATACACACATACACATGATAAATATTTATGAACTTGTGAACGAAACAAAATACAGAAAATTAAATGAAAACAAAAGCAAAAGAAAGATACAAGATTTCCAAGATTAAAGGTTTGATGAAATTTCTTCAAGGGCTAATAACTAAACCAATCCTTGAAATTCAACTTTTCAATGAAAAAGAACTTGTAAAAAAAGTTGTAATCTTCTGCTTATTAATATGTAATTAACATATAAGATCAAATAGCAGTTAAAAAGTTCATCTCACCATTAATACCCGTTGGCATTTGTTGAGCTTCTGTCATACGTATATCTCAGAATTTACATTATTTAATTGGGAAGAAGAGAATTAATTGAGGGGAAAAATCTATTATGGGCGGATATAATGGAATTTGATTTGATCTTTCATGTTATTTGCATTAGTTTGTTAGACCTATTGACCAAAATGCCCCCATCATCATTAAATTAAATATAAAAATCCGAAATAATAGCTTTAAATATGGATCTTGGGATCAAATGGTTTAAACGGCCTAGATTGGGTCTTATATCTTACCTAAACTATAGAGATGTATTTGATCCATATATATATATATATATATATATATATATCACCATGCACGAGGATCCCCGCTAAGCATCCATGGCTGGTTAAAGCGCCCAACTCCAAATATATAATAAATTCTTTTCGGATGGGATAATGGTATGGATAGATGGCTTCTCTGGGGTGACATTAGTGAGCCATTAATAACATAAGTTACCCTTTGCAAATTGCAAGTTGCAATTATTTAATTGATGTGGGATTCATTTTAAATTTAGAAACACGGATATCATTTTGGACCAATTATTTTTTGACGTCATTATTTTATGCTGATAAGAATTAGGAAATTATTGATTGGTAAGAGTTGTGATTGCTCAAGTTTGATAGATGAAGCTTGAACTAATATTTTTCTTGAATTGGGAAGTAAACGGGAACGAGATCAAAATTTATATTTATTAGTAGATGCATAATTTTTATTTTTTCGTACACTTGACAAATCAAAATCATATACATGTATTATGCAATAATACGCGTGTCGTGAGTACGCCTAGTGATTACGCCTGCATATATAAGCATCGTGTATAGGCAATTAGTCATCGACGAATTCAGTTCTCCTAACTCAAAGAATTGTATTGAGAATAAATTATATACACTTTGATACGGCCCAAACATCACACACTAAATAATATAAACCCTACAGACTTACAAGTTGGGCCACATGATGATATCAGGCCCAAATGAGTAACAAGAATGTTATTCTTCATGGATCATTGAAGAAGGAATAGAGATGAACAATTGGGAGAAAACTCTCTTCATTGATGTGTAAATTGAATCTGATTACAATGAATACAAAAGCTATACATTCACCGATATATACACAATGCAAAGCAGAAGAAACAGAAAAGCATAACAAACCCTCAACCACTTAATGTATTTACATAAATGTCCCTATCTAACTTAACCAACTTTAACTAGCAATTTGACTTGGTCAACTTGCAACTTCCGCTCCTCTTGACTTCAATGTACTTCAACTGTGTGTATCTATTCCAACATTCCCCCTCAAGTTGGACTTTGCAATAGGTTGCAAATGCCCAACTTGACAAGCAAGCTCTGCAACTACGGTCTTCCACGTGATTTTGTGAATAAATCTGCAACTTGTAATTTTGTTGATATGTAACAAGGACTCACCATTCCTTCTTGTAATTTCTCCCTTACTAGATGGCAATCTAATTCTATATGTTTGGTCCTTTCATGGTACACCGGGTTTGATGCTATATGTAATGCAGCTTGATTATCACAAGCTAAAGGTATAGGAGTCAAATCAACAACTTGCAATTCCTTTAACAGATTCAGCAACCATGTTAGTTCACAGCACACACTAACCATGGCCCTATACTCAAATTCAGCTGAGGATCTTGAGACTGTGTTTTGCTTCTTAGTCGTCCATGATATCAATGATTCTCCCAACTTCACACAGTAGCCAGTTATAGATCTCCTAGTCATAGGGCATGTAGCCCAATCAGCATCACAAAATGCTTGTAACTTCAATTCTGAATTTGCTGAAAATAACAACCCTTGTCCTAGAGTTCCCTTAACATACTTCAATGTCTTATATGCCATGTTCAGATGAGTATCTCTAGGTTTTGACGTGAATTGTCTAAGAATATGGACAGGATAAGCGAAGTCTGGTCTTGATATAGTAAGATATATAAGCCTCCCAACCAATCTTCTATACATAGAAGGATCCTTTAACTCATTGCCACCTTCATTATTTAATCTGTGGTTCTAGTCCATTGGAATACTGCTAGGCTTAACTCCAACTAATCCAGCATCTGTAAGAATATCTAAAGCATATTTCCTTTTATTCAAGTAAATGCCATCTATATTCCTGATAACTTCCAATCCTAAAAAAACTTCAGATCACCCAAGTCTTTGATTTTAAACTTGTCATCTAACAATCTCTTTAGGTCATTGATTAATTGCATACTGGTTCCAGTTAAAACTATATCATCTTCATAGACTAATAATGCAGTGAAATGTTCATTATCAACTCTTGTGAACAAAGAGTGATCACATTGGGATTGCTTGAAACCTATCGGAATGAGTGTTGAAGAAAACTTAGTAAATAACTGTCTGGATGCCTGTTTGAGTCCATATAGGGATTTTGTGAGTTTACAGACTGGCTTTGATATGGATTCCCCCTTCATGACAAAACCTGGAGGAAGATCCATGTAAACTTCCTCATCCAATTCACCATGTAAGAAGGCATTATTGACATCTAACTTGACTAAATGCCAACTTTTAGCTGCAGCAAGTGCTAATAAAGTTCTCACAGTTGTCATCTTTGCCACAGGGGCAAAGGTGTCATGATAATCAATACCCTCAGTTTGGGTATACCCTTTGGCTACAGTCTAGCCTTGTATATCTCAACTGTCCCATCAGAGTTGTATTTCACCTTAAAAACCCACCTACAACCAATGGTTTTCTTCCCTGGAGGCAAGCTGGTGATATACCAAGTACTGTTAGATTCCAAAGCTTGAATCTCTAAAGCCATTACATCTCTCAATTTGGGGTTGGAATAAGCCTCAGAATAGGTAGAGGGTTCTTTATGAAGTTCAAAATTATAGACAAAATGATGATATGTAGAAGGTGTGTGTGATAAAGACAGATAGTTAGATAAAGGGTATAAAGAAGAAAAATCAGTCACCTGTGTATGGAGAGATATGGATGGACAAATGTAATCTTACTGCCATTTAGGTGGTTGTCTTTGTCTAGTAGAGTGTCTGACAGGTGGAGGTGGAGTGATGGAAGGAAGAGAAAGAAGAGAAGGCACAATGTTAGGGGTAAACTCTGTGAAATCAGAAGCATAAGGAAGAACACTAGGAGAAGACTAAGAAAGAGTAGAGAATGGAAAGATGTGTTCAAAGAACTTGACATCTCTGCTAACAAAAGATTTATGTGAGGAGAGATCAAAAATCTTATATCCCTTCTGTCCATGGGGATATCCAATGAAAATACATTTGACTGCTCTTGGAGCAAATTTATCCATGTGAGAAGAGGTGTTGGAAGCAAAACACAAGCAACCAAACAATCTTAAATGAGAGTAATCAGGTAAGGAGTTGAATAACATTTCAAAAGGAGTTTTATTATGAAGGGTAGATGAAGAAATCTTATTGATGATGTGAGTTGCAGCAAGAACACAGTCACCCCAAAAATGTATGGGAAGTGATGTTTGAAATCTGAGAGCTCTAGCAAGGTAAAGTATGTGTCTATGTTTTTTTTCTGGCACTCCATTTTGTTGTGGAGTATAGACACAACTACTTTGGTGTAAAACACTAGGTTCAAGAAAGAAAGACTTTAAGGTGGAATTAAAGAATTCAGATCCATTATCTAACCTGAAGATCTTGATTTGAGTATGAAATTGAGTAGAAATCATTTGGAAAAAGGATTTTATAAAAGAAAGAACTTCTGTTTTTGAAGTCTTGAGATAACACCAAGTTGTTCTTGTGAAATCATCCACCAAAGTAAGAAAGTATTTAAAGCCATTGTGTGTGGGAGTTTTGTATGGACCCCAAACATCACTGTGAACAAGATCAAAAGATTTTAAAGTGAATGAATCTTTTTTATTAAAAGGTAATCTGGACTGTTTGGCCAGAGGACAAAGAGTACAATCCACATGTTTTACAATTTGCAAATCAGGTAAAATAGAAGAAAAATGCTTAAGCTTGTCTAAAGAGATGTGGCCCAATCTATGGTGCCACAATACAGTTTTATTGTCATAAGCAGTAGCTAAGCTAATAGAAGATGATGATGAGATGCCAGTAGTGGATTGAACAGCAAGACAGTAGAGTCCATCCAATCTCTTACCAATGACTACAGGAATCTTCTGCACAAGGTCCCGCATAACACATGAATCAGAAGAGAAAGAGACAGAACAATTTGAGTCATTAGAAAGCTTACTGACAGATAGCAAGTGGTGTTTGAATGTGGGAACAAATAGAACCTTATGCAGAATTATGTGGGAATTAATGTGAACAGTGCCCTTATGAGTGACATTGGTGGTGGAACCATCTGGTAAGTGAACAAAGTGGGAGCTAGGAATCTGTAAAGGATTTGTAAGAAGGTGATAACAGTGAGTGATATGGTAAGTGGCTCCACTATCAATTATCCAATCAAGAGGTTTATGAGTGATTGATAGACAGTGACTAATACCTGCCAAATGGATGTTTGAATCAGTAGTGTGAGGGGAATTAGGTTGAGGTTTGAGGAGGTTGAGTAGCTGTTGGATTTGTTCATGAGTGAGTTGAGGAGATGGTGTTTGAGAATAAGATGCAGTGGCATTATTGATCCGAGTGTGAGGAGACCTAACATCAGTGGAATGACCACCATCTGACCCCATGGGATTAGAACCATTTCCACCATATACTATATTATAACTCTGAGTTTTCTGGAAATTTCCTCCTGATTTCTTCCCTTTTGGTTTCCAATTAGGTGGAAAACCATGTATCTTGAAACACTTAGCTTGAGTGTGTCCTGTAATCTGACAATGTTCACACCATAGAGATTTCTTATTAGAGCTCCAATTTTGGTTTCCTGATGATTGAGATTGAGATTGAGGATTCCATGGTTTGTTGTGTGCCAAAAGTGTCGTAGTGTCCTCAATATGTGTAAAAGAAGACATATCCATCTGTTTTTCCTCCTGATGGATCATACAGTAGGCATCCTCTGTGGATGGAAGTGGTTTCATCAATAGAATCTGGCCTCTAACAGGCTTGAACATGTCATTTAGCCCTATCAAGAACTGCGTAAGTTTGTGCTGTTCTTCCTGGTCTTCCCATGCTTTCACAACATCACATTGCACATTTCCCCTACATACAGGCATGGTGATCATTGCATCCAATTCATCCCACAGTTGCTTCAAAGTTGTATAATAAGACTCGAAACTTAAACTTCCTTGAACACATGATAAAATGGACTTTCTAAATCTATATATCCTAGATCCAGTACAATTAGAGAAACATTTGTGCAGATTTGACCACATAACTGCTGTTGTGCTTCCATGTAATATGGATTTGCCAATTTCCTTTGAAACTGAATTGATTAACCAGGAAATAACCATGCTATTTATCTGTTCCCATTGCAGTAGACTTGCATCTCCCTTTGGTGGTCTAGGGAGTGATCCGGTGACAAAACCGAGTTTGTTCTTGCATGAAAGTGCAATCTCCATGGATCTCTTCCATGAAATATAATTGGATATTCCTTCAAGCAATTGATTCACCAACATCATGCCAGGCATGTCAGAATTTTGAAGAATTAAAGGATTCTACATCGCCATGGTTGATTGATTCGCAGAAGCCATGACCAATCAAAAAACAGAAGAAAAATCAAAGAAGAATTGAAGAACAATTCAGAAAATTCAGTCGAAGCATATTTGAATTCAATCGAATGGATTTCAGATTTTGATCGAATTTTGAATTCAAACGAATAGGTTTCAGATTTTGATCGAATTTTGAATTCAATTGAATAGGTTTTAGATTTTGATCGAATTTGCTCTTGATACCATGTTATTCTTCATGGATCATTAAAGAATGAATAGAGATGAACAATTGGGAGAAAACTCTCTTCATTGATGTGTAAATTGAATCTGATTACAATGAATACAAAAGCTATACATTCACCTATATATACACAATGCAAAGCAGAAGAAACAGAAAAGCATAACAAACCTTCAACCACTTAATGTATTTACATAAATGTCCCTATCTAACTTAACCAACTTTAACTAGCAAATTGACTTGGTCAACTTGCAACTTCCACTCCTCTTGACTTCAATGTACTCCAGCTGTGTGTATCTATTCCAACAAAGAAAGCCTGGTTGGTTGAAGGAGTTTTTTTATTTTAGCTAGGGCAAAGGACTATTTTGTAAGCATCCAAAAATGTTGTTATCACATCTGTCCATAGGTATATGAACAGGGGTGTAAATCGAGTCGAGCAGGCTCGAAAAAAGCTCAAGCTCGAGCTTCTCGTGGAGTTCGATCTCGAGCCCATTTAACTTTGTTCAAAGCTTGCGAGCCGGCTCGTTGGGCTTTCAATTTTTAATATAATTTTTATATTTTATAATTATTAATAAAAGTTATCAATAATAAGAATAATTCACCAAAACTAGTAAATTAAAAAAGATTCTCTTTTCACTATTCCCTTCACTAAGAAGACACAGTCCAGCGGGAGATTAGAAACCCCGACGAAGTGACTTGAAGCTCTGTTCTATGGGGATTTCTGGAGATTATTGAGGAAGCATACATGAACCAAGGAGCTTCTTGTTAATATTAAACAAACCCAGGTAAAATTAAACAATCCCAGAAGGGAGAAAAGCTTTGCACGGTTGAACCCTAGCCACAACCTGTCGCACACCATCAGGTCCCCAGCTTCTTGAAGCCGCACTGCTACCACAAAAATCCGATGTCGTCGCGTGAACCATCACTACAAGTGAGATCTAAAATCCAACAACCCCTTTCTTCTTCTTGTATTACTGATTTTTTCGCCTTTGCTATTTCTTTTCAAAACTTCTGTTAAATTTTGGACTCCATATCATGAGCCTAAGCTCACAAGCTCGAGCTGTCAAGGCAAGGCTCGATGAGCTCGTGTTAGGGATGGTAGTATAAGAGCACAAAGAATAAACAAGAAACAAAAACTCTAAGCTTGAACATGAAGATGAAAAACATGAGGATTTAACGTGATTTGGCAGAATTGCCTACATCCATGAGCCAACCTAGACTATATCTTTATTTCTTAATGAGTGAATCTGAGTACATCAAAGAATTACAAGAAGAGTTCTCATATATATACTAGTGCAGAAGTCTAAACTCTGACACATTAGGAAAACAATTTTAATTGACAAAAGGAATAATTCCTAAACACAATAGGAAATAATTCTAATAAATCTAGGACTCAAATCTGTCAAAATCCGCCAAAATTGCACCCTAAGACAAAAAACTCTCCAAAACTCGTCAACACGCGCGCACAGCTTTGCACATCCTAACAAGTGTGAGTTTTACACATTTGAGAGGTCGATAATTGCATGGTTTAAGGTCGATTATGTACGATTTAAGCCACATATGCTTTTGATTTGTATATTAAATGAGTTCAGGGTGAAAATCATGACAATCGAGGAACAATGGATGAAAATGTGATATTTCAGTATGCTTAGAGACGGAATTTGAGGAAGTTTCCTTCAACAAAGTTTTATATCTATGTCTTAACTTCATGTGAGAACTTGAATCACCTAAATCCGAGATCGGAGTAAAACGTTATGAAGGAAACACGATTACTGCACAGAAGGCAAAATGAAACTGTATTTCAAGTACTACTTGAGGATGTGAAGTACGTACTTGAGACCCTTGAAGTACGCACTTGAGCGCAGTCAACACCAGTCAATTCACTTATGCCACATCATCAAGTACGTACTTGAGGATTGTGAAGTACGTACTTGGCGAGCGGCCGAAAGTTTTTTGGCAGGTTGTTGATACCTAATGCAAGTAGAAGACTTGGGGATCCTTTTCTATAAATACCTCCTCTTATAACAGCAATAGGGTTTGAAAATTCCCTACTTTGAGAGACTTTCGAGCAAAGAGACGAGCCAAGGCAAGGAGAAAGACGATTCTACACCGAGATTATTCATCGATTCGTAATAGAGAGATTTTTAAATTTAGTTTATTTGTCTATGAATAATTCTATATTTTTTGTTGTTTTTCGCATTACGATTATGAACTAATTTCATCAAACTAGGGCTATGTGAAGGCCAGATTATGATTTTATATATGTAATATTTTTCTTCGTATTAATTCTACAATTGCTTTGTGTATTGATTTTGTGCTTAATTACTTGCATATGCTTGATCACCATATGTTTGTCATATTGTCTAGCTTAATAGTTTGAAACAATATAAGTTAGGGTTCAAAGAAATCATCACATAATCCGTAAACAATAAGGAGTTGTCCCTAGAAATAGGTAGAGACTCCTGGATGCAGTTAGCCGGATTAATCCGGGAAAATTCTAGAACTTGAATGCATGATTGTTGATTAGATTCTCGAATAGAGATGTTTTAGGGAACCATCAATTAATCATAGTATTATTTTCAAGAGATCGGGTAGTAATTAACTAAGGTTTCCACCAAAGCAATAGTAGTATAATAATTCGAAGAATAATTCGTATATCTAAATAAGTAATTTGGCTGAAGCATGTGCCTTAGTTGCTTTCTCACTTAAGAATCTCAATAAATTTGCTAAGTCTCGTTTTCACCTTTTTACTGTCAATTAATCACAATCTTTAAATTTAATTTTAATTGCTTTTAAATTCTTAGCTTTAAATAATCTTGTCTCTGTGGGATCGATAACTCGGACTTAAAGTCCACTTTATTACTGCACACGGCCAGTCCACTTATTGTTTTATACACGTAAGAATTTTTTGTGTCGAGTTTTTGGCGCCGTTGCCGGGAACTTGATTTATTTTAGTTTGGGATTTTATTGCAACTTTTAGCTTTAATTTCTTTTATCGTTTTTATTATTATTATTATTATTATTATTATTGTTGTTGTTGTTATTTTCTAGCTTTAAATTTCTATTGGTTTGCTTCTTTGCTTCAAGCAGGTTGATCTTTTGGTGAAGGACCCGAGCCTCTAAAGAGGCTTTAGAGAAATTTGACCCCGAGATAGAGCGTATGTTTTGTGCAACCCAGAGAAACCGAGCTATGGCTGGTAACTTCCTTGATATGAATCTCCCAGAGAACAGGGAATGGTTGGAAAATCCGTTTCAAGCTATGCAACCAGCACCACTTCCATCGGTTCGTGGTAATCAGCCACCTCGTGTGCATACTACACCAGGACCAGTGATTTTCTCAAATTTTGCTACACCAAACTTTCACATTCCTTCTCACATGTTCACCATGGTTCAGGCTGAACAGTTTTATGGTGACACGAGTGATTCACCTCATGACCATCTGGAGCACTTTGAGAATGTGCTACTTACCATACAATTTCACCCACGAGATTTGGATGCAATCCGCCTCAGACTATTCCACTTCTCTTTGAAGGATAAGGGGACTCTCTGGTATTAGTCATTACCCCCACAATCAATTGAAATGTGGGGCGATCTAGTAGAGGAATTTCTCAACAAGTTCTTTCCTCCATCAGGTATTAATGGGCTCAAAAGTGAGATTAAGGGATTTAAGTAGAAAAAGGATGAGTCGTTGGCATCAACATGGGCAAGATACAAAGGTCTACTTCGAAAGTGCCCTGATCACAACTACACACGAGATGAGAGAGTGCAACACTTCTACAATGGAGTCCGATCTCGGATTCGACACCAACTCAATGCGGGAGCGGTGGTGATCTTTTAGGTCTTGATAGCAGAACAGTGTGGGCAAAGCTCGAGCAGATGGCACGGGAGGATGAACTGTACCCTGAAGATGATGATGAGATCCCTCCCCAAACCCTACGGGTTGCCAATGTTCAAGAGGTAGAAGAAGAGGTCGAGGAAGAGCCCATGATTGGCGATGTGAATTACGTCGAAAATGCAAATAGACCTCGAGCAAACTTCTACATACCCGAGAAATTTCCGAAAAGGCCAAATCCGGCACAGAATGCACAACCGGGCATCTACCAAGCACCAAAGCCTCCGTTTAACAATACTCAAGCTCAAAGGCCTGGAAATTTTAAACCACAAGGTCAAGCTTAAAGACCTCCTACAGTCTAAGAAAGATTGGATGCTCACATGCTTAATTCGGACGAATCAGTCGCCAAGATTCGATTGATGCTGAAGGATGTTTACATGGGGATGAAAGAGATGCAACATCAAAATGGGCAATTATCGATGAATGCAGGTGGAAGAGCTCCCGGTGCACTACCGAGTGATACAGAGAAAAATCCAAAAGAGCAGTGTCATGCCATCACTCTGAGAAGTAGAAAGGAATTGAAAAGTGCACCTCCCCAGCCATCCAAGTCCGAACTTGAAGAGGACAAAGTCCGAACTTTGGAAAAACTTAAAAATTCGAATCTACATCCCAAGTACATACTTGACCAGGACCAAGTACGTACTTCACACAGCTTAAGTACGTACTTGGACCAAGACCAAGTATGTACTTCACATGCAGACAGGGCCTCTTCTGAAACTTTGATTCCTTCTTCGTCTAATCCTATTGAAATACGTCTCCTCTTCCCCTAACATATAAAAAGAATAAGAAAGACATGGATAAGAGTTTTCTTAGGATTTTAGAAATTCTTCGAGAAGTTCAAATTAATATTCTTTTTATTGATGCAATTTTGCATATGCCCAATTACATAAAGTTCTTCAAGGATATTCTCTCCAATAAGCAGAAATGGGAAGGCAATGGAACGGTGTGCTTGGCTGAAGCATGCTCAGTCGTCGTTTTGAACAAGTTGCCAAAGAAACTCAAGGATCTAGGGAGCCTCACAATCTCATGCACAATTGGGCAACTCAAATTCGACGGAGTGTTGTGTGATTCTGGAGCCAGCATAAATCTTCTCCCTTATTCGTTGTTCCAGAAACTGGGCTTGGAAAATCTGAAACCAACTTCGATGAGCCTCCAACTTGTAGATCGATCGATAAAACACCCAAAAGGAATCCTAGAGGATGTGATCGTGAAAGTCAACAAGTTTTACTTCCCGATGGACTTTGTGGTTCTCGAGATGGATAGAGATAGTGATGTTCCTCTGATCCTAGGAAGACCTTTCCTAGCCACTGGTAAGGCCAAGATCAGCATTGGCAAGGGTAAGTTGACATTAAAGGTAGGAGAGGAAAAAGTTATAT
This sequence comes from Buddleja alternifolia, assembly GCA_019426215.1. NCBI lineage: Eukaryota > Viridiplantae > Streptophyta > Magnoliopsida > Lamiales > Scrophulariaceae > Buddleja > Buddleja alternifolia. The sequence continues at coordinate 30,821,638 of CM033398.1, forward strand.
TCGACGTTTATGATAATAAGAAACAATTTATGGATAATCTTACTTGTTTAAATGTTGATGCTCTTAACCCTTTGATTGATGAGAAATGTCAGAGTGGCAAGGCTAAAGGTGCTTGTAAGTTAGGTGAGGACATTCCCAATAAGAAAGGAGACAAGGTGGGAAAAGAAGATACATGTATGAAAGACATTAAACCATGTCAAGGTGTTCGTGAAATTGATAAACACGAAAAACCTCAATATGAGTGGAGGAAGCTTTACACTATAAATCCATTCGGTCCGAACGATACCACTCGGGTAATACATGGAAAAAGGGATTCAAGCTGCAATTTGGCAACAAGGAGGGGTATGCAACCAGAGGATAGAGAGAGAAATGACAAAGATATTGTCGTGCTAAATGGGCCACCTATTTAAACCTCAAAGAGCGGAACAGTCAAGCTATTGACTATAACAACCGCTTCTTGGGAGGCAACCCAAGTTTCTTTCTTTTCTTTGTTTTGTTTGTTTTAAGTTTGCTTTCATTTTCATGTTTTGATCCTTCATTTTTGTGTTTGTTGTTTTGTGTTGCAGGAAAAATTGTCCAAGGAAAAACAGAGAAAGAAAAAAAAAATTGACACTATTTCTCAAGTACGTACTTGAACCATGTGAAGTACGTACTTGAAGCCACTGCTTTTCAAGTACGTACTTGAGCTCAGTCAAGTACGTACTTGACTCTTTTTATTGAAAAAAAATTAAAATCAATTTTTAGAGGATAAAGACGCACAGCGTCTTCTTCTTTCTCTTTTCTAAAAGCCCCAATTTCAAAGTACAAACCCTAATTTCAAAAATCTCAAATCCTCCACCACTAAGACACCACCGTCGCACCTCCCCCTTCAACCCACGTACCCACCAGAATTCGAGATCCATCACCTCCCTGATTTTAACCCCTTCAAATCAGGTTTGTTACAAACACCCACTCCACCGCCGCTGCTCCACCACAAAAACTGATACACCACCACCGGCGGTCTCATCCGAGTCAACCACTGCACCCGCTGCCGGTGACCAATCTTTGTTTCACCCAGATTCAGATCAAGTACGTACTTGCATAGGACCACGTACGTAGTTGAGTTATAGAGCCTTAAATTCAGCTTTTCGACTTTCAATTTTGACTCGCTTCTGGGTGTATGCGATTCAAATAGTTAGCTGAGATGAATGGAAAGCATGAATAGGAGAGTTCAGACGAGTGTTGAGCATTTTGTGAGGATCGCCTCTATTTTAGGCTCAACCGACTACTCTTAGGTTTGCTTTTTTAGCATTCCGGTTCTGTAAGTCCTTTTTTTACCCCTTTTCGCAGTTTGTGCTTAGATGTAACATTGAGGGCAATGTTAGGTTTAAGTTTGGGGGTGTTAGGTAGTGCTTCGTTATATTCATGTTCTGTGCTTATATTGAGAAATTCAAGAAAATCGAGCATGAAAAAAAAATTAATGCAATGAAAAAAAAAATTAGCCACCAATTAATGCAATGAAATGGATTAACTTGAGTACAATGGCATGACTTCTTGATTTAATTTGAATTTACTGGAATATACATATCTTTACTTTGCTCGTGGGACCCTAGATGAGATTAGATTTTCCTTAGATGATTCACAAATGCACAATAAGTCAAGGGTAGAGGACTTAAGTTGGATAATCATTCTGAAACACTTAAGGAATTTCTCCCAAAAATATTAATTTAGATTCTTCTTAAGGTCATGAGTCGAGTAGCTGCTTCATATTCTTAATAATTAATGAATAAGGGTGATGATTGGTATGACTATAAAGTCAGGCTGACATGTACTGGAGGTGAAAAGCTACATGCCTATATACTGTACTGTTATGCTAATTTGAGCTTGCTCAAGCCAAGTAAAGTTAAAAGTGAATGAAAGGTCTAGTTTTATTTCGTGGCCTTTGGCACTCGAGTGATTAAATCCGTAAGGAGTGTTTGGACACTTAATGCCCTAAAACTATCTAGTTTGGGAGTCATTGATCTAAACCTCGATACATGGGTGTCATAGAAAGCCTAAGGGAATAGAACATTGCACATGACCTAATCTTAATGAATTTGAATGGAAGTTTCATGTGAGTTTAAAGTCTAAATTGGATAAGTAATGAAATTTAAGTGGCTATGGAGTTTTTTTTTATGAGGCTTGTGCTTTATGATCGATCGACGGTTAATAAATATGGGATTAATATCTGAAAAGTGGTAAGGATGCCTCTCGACTATAATACCTTAGACTTAAAATCACTACACCCTTTGGAGGTCTCTTTGAGTTGAGGTGCGACATGAGCAAGTACTTGATATGTGTATATAATTTTGAGCTTTAACGGTTGATGTTGTGCCATTGAGTCTTGTTAATTTTTTTGAATTGTGTAGATTGGTTGTGGTTGAAATTTTTTGGATTTTGTGGGTAAATAATCTGCAAACCCTCACGAGACTATACTCGTCCTCTCTGGTGACCTTGAGGTTTAAAGGCTTGTTGCACATGCTAAGTGCAATCGTGCACTCTACGAAAGTGAGTCGTTTTTGTTTTTGTTTTGTTTTAGATTGATGTCATGATCTTAGTTCCTTAAGTCTTAGTTTTTTTATTGCTCGGGACGATTGATGTTAAGTTTGGGGGTGTTGAAAAGTGTGAGTTTTACATATTTGAGAGGTCGATAATTGCATGGTTTTAGGTCGATTATGTATGATTTATGCCACATATGTTTTTGATTTGTGTGTTAAATGAGTTTAGGGTGAAAATCATGACAATCAAGGAACAATGGACAAAAATGTGATATTTCAGTATGCTTAGAGATGGAATTGGAGGAAGTTTCCTTCAACAAAGTTTTATATCTATGTCTTAGCTTCACGTGGGAACTTAAATCACCTAAATCTGAGATCGAAGTAAAACGTTATGAAGGAAACACAATTACTGCACAGAAGGCAAAATGAAACTGTATTTCAAGTACGTACTTGAGGATGTGAAGTACGTACTTGAGCGCAATCAACAACAGTCAATTCACTTATGCCACATCATCAAGTACGTACTTGAGGATTGTGAAGTACGTACTTGGCGAGCGGCCGAAAGTTTTTTGGCAGGTTTTTGATACCTAATGCAAGTAGAAGATTTTGAGATCCTTTTCTATAAATACCTCTTCTTATAACAGCAATAGGGTTCGAAAATTCCCTACTTTGAGAGACTTCTGAGCAAAGAGATGAGCCAAGGCAAGGAGAAAGACGATTCTACACCGAGATTATTCGTCAATCCGTAATAGAGAGATTTTTAGATTTAGTTTATTTGTCTATGAATAATTCTATTTTTTTTTTTTGTTTTTCGCATACGATTATGAACTAATTTCATCAAACTAGGGCTATGTGAAGGCCAGATTATGATTTTATATATGTAATATTTTTCTTCGTATTAATTCTACAATTGCTTTGTGTATTGATTTTGTGCCTAATTACTTGCATATGCTTGATCACCATATGTTTGTCATATTGCCTAGCTTAATAATTTGAAAGAATATAAGTTAGGGTTCAAAGAAATCATCACATAATCCGTAAACAATAAGGAGTTGCCCCTAGAAATAAGTAGAGACTCCCGGATGCAGTTAGCCGGATTAATCCGGGGAAATTCTAGAACTTGAATGCATGATTGTTGATTAGATTCTCGTATAGAGATATTTTAGTGAACCATCAATTAATCATAGGATTATTATTTCCAAGAGATCGGGTGGTAATCATATAAGGTTTTTTCCACCAAAGTAATAGTAGTCTAATAATTCGAAGAATAATTCGTATATCTAAATAAGTAATTTGGCTGAAGCATGTGCCTTAGTTGCTATCTCACTTAAGAATCTCAATCAATTTGCTAAGTCTCTTTTTCACCTTTTTACTGTCAATTAATCACAATCTTTTAATTTAATTTTAATTGCTTTTAAATTCTTAGCTTTAAATAATCTTGTCTCTGTGGGATCGATAACTCGAACTTAAAGTCCACTTTATTACTGCACACGACCAGTCCACTTGCTGTTTTATGCATGTAAGGATTTTTTGTGTCACATCCGTGCCTAGATACCAAATCTTGGCGCCTGGGCGCCACCGTGCTTGCCTCACACTGTCCCAACTCCGATTTTTGACTCTTTCGCTACCCCGGTCTGTTCCGACCCTATTTTACAACCCTGATTCTACTCCGACCCATCTCAGCTCTATTTTATCTTCCTTTTGGGTCAATTTACTTGAAATTTTCCTTGGCTATTTGAAATTATTTCCACACAAATCCATCAATCTCCCACTTGGAGAATGATCTTCAAATTCTCGAACTCAACTTAAAATACCACTTCACTTCTCCTAAGTGAACCTTAGTCTAGTCAAGCCATCCCTAAACCCAATGGAGATAAAACCACGAGACTTCTCAATGTCTCATCAATTCATCTGTCCTCTAATGTCACCCACTTGACGAACTCTCTCTGTGAATATCGTTCCCTTACTTTGAACCCTCGTCACTACCATATTCTTTTAGTGATCAACTAACTCTTGAATACCGTGGCATATCCATCTCGGTCCAACCCACTCTCGGATATAGGGTACTCTAAAACCTGATCATGTCACAACCCAAACCGCCCCAATCAACCCGTCCACTGACATCTTTCCACCAAGGACTTTTTCCAATGGCAATCTCAGATCTCTCACATATATGCTCCATGTCTCTACATGAGTTATGTCTGATCCATTCACCTACTTGATTTTTCAATGGCCAACTTCGGCCACTGACATACTTGCTCGATGCTCCCACTTCACGAACTATGTCACATCCCTCTGCAGCAACCCCACATGACTTCGAGACTCTGCCTACCCGGCTTCGCATCCTGCCTCCATGACTTTTGACTCCACTGTCAACCCCTCCCGGCATAGCTTCCTGCCTTCATGGTTTATCTCTATGTGGTCATGTCTCCACAACCCTGCCCTCTGGTCTCTCGACTACATGTCTCTACCCTCTCGATTACCAATTCTGTCACTTTGACCTCTGGCTCGGAGAATTTGCTTTCTTGGCACCATAACTCCTCCCTCGGTCTAGCAACTCGTTTGCTCCCTCACGGCAACATGAATTTGCTCTCTCACCTCTGGTTCTACGAATCTGCCCCTTGCACCGCAACTGCTCCCACTGGCTTCATGTCTACCCACCTGGTAACACAAAACTGCCTCTACAGCTGTGAATCTGCCTATCTACTGGCACCACAATTTTCCTACGTTTTCTTCTTAACGTTCAACGGGATTACTCTTCTTTGGTTAATGAACTAACTGATCCCATCCTCCTCTGTCATCTTCTCCGGCTTCACCACGACCTCAATTCGTGTTCCCAGCAACGAAATTGTCGAGCTTGGTTATTCTTTTATCTCCTACCATCGTTCCCACGATGAAATCCGCATTTAACGAAACACGTTTCCCCATAGATCTAGATTCAGGAGCTCTTCTAAATTTACAACCTATGGCTCTCATACCAGTTGTTAAGGATGGTAGCATCAGAGCACGAAAAATAAACAAGAAATAATAACTCTAAGCCTAAACATGAAGATTAAAAACACGAGGATTTAACGTGGTTTGGCATAATTGATTACATCCATGAGCCAACCTAGATTACATCTTTATTTCTCAATGAGTGAATCCGAGTACATCAATGAATTACAAGGAGGGTTCTCATATTTATACTAATGGAGAAGTCTAAACCTGAACACATTAGAAAAATAATCCTAATTGACAAAGGGAATAATTCCTGAACACAATAGGAAATAATTCTAATTAAACAAGGATTTATATCTGCCAAAATCCACCAAACTTGCACCCTAAGACAAAAAACTGGCCAAAATTCGTCAACACGCGCACATAGTTTCGCACATCCATGCCTGGGCGCCACTTACTGGCGCCTCACACTGCCCCGACTCCATTTTTCGACTCCTTTGCGACCTCAGTCTATTCTAAACCTATTACGCAACCCCGGGTCTACCCCGACCCATCTCGGCTCTATTTTGTCTTCATTTTGGGTCAATTTCCTTGGCATTTTCCTTAGCTATTTGAAATTATCTCTACACAAACCCATCAGCTCGAGCCTCAATAGCAATACTCGAGCCTGAAAAATTCACCAGGCTCGGCTCTAGCTGTCACGCCCTACTTCTCGTGCCTGGTAATCAAATCACCAGAATCGTCCAATAATCTAATCATGTGGTTCAGAGCTTTACAAAATCAAAAGTATAAATACATTAGTAAATTTATCGCTTACTGATAAAAGATAAGATTAAGTACAAGAATAAAGAACGCCTGAAATAAAGACTCTCTCTCTCTCTCTCTCTCTCTCTCTCTCTCTCTCTCTCGCTCTGCATGGGCGCTTAGGACTCTTCTAAGGTTAGGATTTTCTTTAAAGCTTTAGATTTTTCTCTTCTCTTTGGAATAGGAGATTGAATTCTTAAGTGAAACACGAGAGTTTTGGTGAGCTTATTCTAAGTGAGGCAAACATGAGCGTTGCACCACTTCGGAGATCTGTACGACAGAGTTCCGCTTTGCTTGTGGGAGTTTGAGTTGCTAATAGTTTGTCCTTGGGCTCCTACGTTTTGTGCAACGTCGCTATCACCGGAGTTCTTGCCTTTTCATTCCTGTTTTTGCCTTTCTACATCTTCCCATTTTTTTTTCTTCTGTGTTCTGTTTTGTTTTTATGTCTTTCTAGGGTTTCACCCGATCTCATTTTGTCTTTCTGTGGTTTGATTCGTTTTCTTTGCAGTGTGTGCCACCAATCGATTGGTGAAATCTCAGGGAGCTGATTCAAGGTTTGTTTTTCGTGTTGTTTCATCGAGTTTTTTAGTGTCGAGTTATGGATGGTAAAATTGATAGAATGGTGGATCGTCTATCCTTGTCGAATGTCAAAGAGGGACAGTTTAAGGTACTGGATGGAATTTGGGCGGGAGATATGAAAATCAGGGGATTCGGAGTTGTAGATAGGTTATTAACAAAAAGGCGTTTCAACTTTGGGGCGATAAAAGAGACTTTCATGAATGCGTTTAATCTAGTTAAGGGCATAGAGATCAAGCAAATTAAGAATAATAGATTGCTCTTCATATTTAATCATGTGATGGTTAGGGATAGAGTGTTCATTAAGGGTCTGTGGAATTTCCGTAACGAATTTTTGGTTCTGAAGGTACTATAAGAAACTAATGATCTGGCAACCACTAATTTAGATTGGAACGATATGTATATCCAGTTTCGGGGTCTGGCCATTGGCAAGTGTACGGAGAAACTAGCTGAGTTTATAGGCAACAGTATAGGTATCTTCAAGGATGTTGAATTGGAGGAGCCAGAGCAAAACTAGGGGATTCCGATGAGGCTCTGAGTGAGTATGGATGTTACCAAACCTCTTCACAGATTCATGAAGCTTAGATCCTCGGGAATAGATGAATTTAAAATTACTTTCATTTATGAGAAATTGGCGAATTTCTATTACTTTTGTGGAATGTTGGATCATTTAAGTGATTACTGCGGCTTGGGTTATGATGATAATTTTGAGAACCTAGGTAACAATACACCTTTTGGACCTGACCTTTGGGGGGGGCACCTAGGTGTTTCCTTCCTCCGATGTCTCGCTCACGCAGATCAGAGGCATTTAATTGGCGTTTTATGAGATGAATTCCAATCAGTATATGAACCCTGTGGATTCCAATGTGGAAGAAGTTAGTATAGTGGTACCATATTCTTTAACTCATAAAACCCCTTACAAATTGCCCCGTATCGCCACCCGAATGCTCTACAAAATCAACCCGTGCCTGAACCAGCCTTAATACCACCTCGCTCCTCTATAACAAATATTCCTTCATCCCCTATGATACAGATTCGGACATCTCTGAATGATAACCAAGCCACTTCCTTTTACCCTCTGAACCAAAACCCTAACCCTAAAAATCTATCGAGCCCAATCCTTATCAATATCCCGTTACAGTTTAATCCCACACCACCTGTTCATAAACCCCGTCTACAAGCTAACCGTAGGGGCAATGGGCGAGGCCGCGGTATTCTCCCTTTGTTAGCTCTGAAAACAAAATTTCTAGAAATGAACGAGATTCCAGTGGAACAGACTGATAGTCCGAATAAGAGACAGTTGACTTTGGTTCCGATTGATAATGATGATCAGGCGGAGGCTGCGGAGCAACCCTCCTAGGAATTATAAATCTCTTAGCTTAGAACTGCCAAGACCTGGGGGAGCTGGGGCAGTTCATCATCTGGTGGAGCTTGTCCGCCTCTATAATCCCTATCTGGTTTTCATCTCAGAAACCAAATGTAAGAGTAGTAAATTTGATGGTCTAAAAGCTCGGCTTAATATGTTTGAATGCAATGTGGATTCGGTTGGTATTGGAAGAGGTGTAGGTCTATTGTGGGATAAGAAGCTGGATGTGGTGTTACAGTTGTTCTCTAAAATCATATTGATGTGCGGGTCTACCCATCCGATTGTAATGATCACTAGCGTTTTACGGGTTTTTATGAAGAACCGAAAATATCTAACGCAAGAATTCATGGAATCTGCTTAAAGAATTAAGTCATCAGTGGCATACCCCGTTGCTAGTTGCTGGTGATTTCAATGAAATTTTAAATCAAGAAGAAAAGGAAAGCATCAATCCTCAAGCAAATTGAAAAATTAGGGATTTTTTGAACTACATTGGAAGAGACGGAATTGCACGATTTAGGTTATATTGGGAAGAAGTATACTTGGTCTAATTGTAACGAGGTGCCTCATACTGTGTGTATGCACTTAGATAGAGCATGTGGTAATGCTAGATGGGACGATAAATTTCCTAGAACTCAAGTCCCACGCCTCGAGACGGCGACTTTGGATCATAGCCCTTTACTTATCCAAATTGAGCCCACAGTCCAGCCACTCATTCGGAAAATGAAGCGCTTATTCAGGTTTGAGTCACTATAGCTTAGGTCTTCGGAATATGAGAATTTCATCAGGGAATCATGGGATCTGTGTGCGAGTGAGGAACCGAACCAGCATGCATGGATGACCATACAAAACTGCTGTGTGGGTCTTTTTAACTGGAGTAAGCATAGTTTTGGGGTTGTACAACGGCGTATTAAAAATCTGGAGGAGAATCTGGTTTTGTTATATAAAGGAACGATTACGAGCGATATAAAGGCAAAGATTTCAGAAGTTAAATCGGAGTTAGACGAGTTACGTGCACAGGAGAAAACAGGGTTGCATCAGAGGAGTAAGGCTCATTGGATGTGTGAGGGTGACAGAAATTCTAAGTTTTTTCATGCATGTGTATCGGAACGGAGACGACGTAATGAAGTGACTAGGCTATGTAATGAGTCAGGGGAGGTTTTATGACGTGGAAAAGGACATTCACGGGATAGTGCAGCGCTAATTTTCTTAAATTTTCACCTTTATTCAGCCTAAGATGGAATTATTTGAGGAAATAATCAGCATCATTCAGCCTAGGGTTACTCCTAAGATGAACCAATCGATTCGTAATGCATATACGGCCGAGGAGATAGCCAAAGCTTTATCTCAAATGCACCCCCCCTAAATCTCCGGGACCAGACGGTATGTCTCCTATTTTTTTCCAATGTTTCTGTCAAATTGTTGGTCCCGATATTACTCGCTGTGTCCTAAATTTTCTGAACCAAAAATGAATTTTACTCACATTGTCTTAATACCTAAAACTCATAATATTGAGCTAATTACTCAGTTTCGTCCGATAAGTCTTTGCAATGTGATTTATAAGCTCGTGTCTAAAACTATTGCGAACAGGCTGAAACCCCACCTCCCATCTATAATCTTTGAATCTCAAATAGATTGTCCCCGGCAGACTAATATCTGATAATATTCCTGTTGCCTTTGAGATTAATCATTTTTTGAATCACAAAACGTGCGGTCAAGAAGGAAATACTGCGCTTAAACTGCATATGAGCAAAGCCTACGACCGAGTCGAATGGATTTTCTTGGAGAAGGTGTTGGTAAGATTAGGTTTTGATCATGACTGTGTGGATTTAATTATGATGTGTGTGAATTCAGTTTCCTATTCTTTTTTTTAAATGGTGCTCAATTTGGCCATGTCATTCCCTAAGGGGGCTCCAACAAGGGGATCTTCTCTCGCCTTATCTTTTTTTTTTTTTTGTGGCAGAGGTGTTTAGTTGTTTGATTCAGCAGACTGAACGAGATGGGCAAATTCGAGGGGTATCTATAGCTCGCCATGGACCGCGGGTTTCACACTTACTTTTTGCAGACGATACTGTTATATATGCTAGAGCGACCGAGGAGGACTTAGCATGTGTTCGGGAGATTCTCAAGAAATATGAATTGACGTTAGGACAGGTCATAAATTTGGAGAAATCGTCAATTGTGTTCAGTAAAAATACCCCTATGGAGATTCATGGGGAGTTGGCTTCGGTTTTGGGAGTCCAAGTAGCTGGAAAATTTGATAAATATTTGGGTCTCCCATCGGTGGTGCAACAATCGAAGAAAGCGGTTTTCAACTCGATCAGAGATAAAGTGAGTGTGAGAATTCAAGGATGCCATGAGAGGTTTTTGTCATAGGCGGGGAAAGAAGTCTTACTTAAGGCAGTTATTCAGGCTATTTCAACATACGCTATGAGTGTTTTCAAGTTACCGGATGGAACTCTGCATGAGATAGAATCTACAATGGCAATTTTTTGGTGGGACAATAAGGATTCAGAAAAGATACATTAGCTTGCATGGAATAAGTTATGCAATAATAAAGATGAGGGGAGCCTAGGGTTTCGGGAGCTTAAGGCACTTAATTTGGCTATGTTGGCGAAGTAAGGCTGGTGCATATTTCAAAATCCCCATAGCCTTATTAGTCTTTTGTATCAAGCTCGATATTGTCACGATTCGTCCTTTTTGTGGAACCTACGACTGGAGCGTCTTTTACGTGGAAGAGTATAGCTCGATGGCGCATAGGGTCCGGGGAAAGGGTTTGGATTTGGTCTTCACAATGGCTCCCTCAAAAATTAGATTTACGTGTTATTACTCCTCCAAACACTATTCCACTTGATGCGAGAGTTAGCCAATTGATAGATCCACAGACAAGGTGGTGGAATGTTAATTTAATTCATGAGGTTTTCTAGACTTCTATCCATCCTTCTTGGTCACATCAATGCTCTGAATAAAATGGTTTGGAATGGTACGAAATCGGGTCGGTTTGTGGTTAACAGTGCATATCACCTAGCTCGCCATATGAAAGCAATTGATATTCCTTCGACGTCAGACGGAGTAGGGGTTGTGGGTCACCCGTGGAATTTTTTGTGGCAAGCCAAGGTGCCTCCCAAAAGTCTGTCTATTTGGATGGAAGCTATGTCAGAAAGCTTTATCAACGGTACAAAACCTAAGAGCACGTAGGTTGGTGGTGGATGGAGTGTGTGGGTTGTGTGGCACGGAAGAGGAAGATATAGAGCGGATTATGGTTAAATGTCCAGTAGCGAGACAAGTATGGGCGCTTTCGGATCTTCCTTGGCAAATTATTTCAGATTGGAGAGGAGAAGCTCAAGAGTGGGTACGGGGTTTGTATGGGAATCTGTCGAGAGAGGATTCCGGTTTTGCTGTCGTGCTGAGTTGGTTTTTATGGTACAATCAAATAAAAGTGTGATGGAGAGAAGCTTCATGGACCCAGAAGCCATATTGGTAGCAGCGAGAACGTTTTCTCAACAGTTTCGACAGGCAGTTTCGTCCCAGCTTCCCCGAGGACCGTTGTCTGAACAAATTAAGTGGTTGGCACCACCATTGGGACGAGTTAAAGTTAATTTCGACGGGGCGACTTTCCTCAACATGGCGGAGATGGGAACGGGAGTTATTGGACGTGACTCGCATGGGGTGTGCCTGGCTTGGAGCCGAAGATGATTCCCATTTTGTAGAGGAGTGGAACACGCTGAACTTAGGAGGCGGTCGATCTTGCTATTCGGGAAGGATGGAGAGAAGTGGTTTTTGAGGGTGACAATTTGTCGATAATATCTTGTTTACAATCGTCCGAGGAGGATCTGTCTGCATCATTGGGATCTCTTAATCAACACATCGTTTCTTTGTTTCAGCATTTTTTGTTTGTTTCTTTCGTTTATGTTTCTCATTCTTGCAACAATGTTTCTCATTTTTTAGCCCAATCAGCGGAGGCGGGACAGGAGCATGTTCCTGCGTTGCCCCCTCTTGCTGAGGAGGCTTTCTTGTTGTATCTTGCGTTTTTGAGTTCCTAATATAGTTATCGTTTCTCTTTAAAAAAAAAAGTACAAGAATAAAGAACTCATTAATTAAGTTGAGCAATAATTTATTGGCTAATGAGATCATTAGCATATAGAAAAAGTTGATATTGTTTAACTGTACCATGAAAACGATAATTTTAACTACCACTTCTAGCTAATTGAACTAATCAACTGACAAATACTAATTAACGTAAACTCCAACTAATTAATAAAATTTGACTCAATGATATAATGGACTAAGTAGAAACTTAAGATGGGCAGTCAATTAAGTGGTTCTAATTGTGATAACTAACCATTCACTTTGTTTTTCTAATTATTGAACTAATGTACTATCACTATGATTACTGATCAATACTAGATTAACAAGATTTTAAATAAACCCCAACTACTTAGTCGGCAACACCTAATTACGAGATTCAAATATTAATAGTGATTGACGGTATGTAAACCTATCAGTTAAATCATATCTAATCCCCACTACATGAGTTCCAAGGGTAAAAGAAGAATAGTTCTAGCTAGCCAAAGAAGCAATTTTTAAGTGAAAAGTAACAACTCAACCAATTATGTAAGCTAAAATCACCAACATGGAATCAAATGTAGAGCCAAGAAAACTAAAGAAGGGAGAACATGAGAAGTGTACCTGAGTGAGGATGAGGGTAAATTTTTTCAGTGTATATATATAATATATACATGTAATGTTATGTCTACCTAAGATATGAGGTGGCAACTTTACAAGGTAGATTAGTGATAGCAGCAAGTTGGGCGTGTCATCCAGCCCTTAATTACTATCTATTTCATTTGTGAATTTTTCTAACATTACAATTGTGTCCTTGAGGTTTACTAAATTTTATTTTGAACCTGTATTTCACATGCTTCCACACTTGGACCCTATAGACAAATAAACATTCTACCAAATAAACTCTGGAAATATATATTGTCAAGAGAAGCAAATTTAGTACATATTGAGCAAATAAGTTCACTGACATTAATGAAAATAATCAAATTATAAAAGACTTAATCAAATTAGACAAGTACAACATTAATTTTGCATGAAATGATATGATGTCAATTTTATTCTCAGCTAACCTACAATTTAAAATTGAAAAGATATATATAAACTATGAAAATTACCACTTGAAAATGAGGGGCGTCACACTCTCCCCCTTCGAGGAATTCGGTCCCCGAATCCTCACTAGTTTTATTTAGGAATTTATTATCCTACGAATCTCGCAATACCATTCTCTAAAGATTGCAACCTTTAGAGAACCAGTGATGATTATAATTCTCAGAACCAATGATGAACCTATAACTAATTAAATTATGCGAAAGTCTATCATGACAACTTCTAATTCCCAAATTCTTTAAGGGGACAAAATCAGTTAGTTCAAACAAAAGGACTTAAAAGTAACTAATGCTCAAATAATATGATTTCCAGGAAAATAAGAGGATTAATTGAAATAAAATCGAATTGGATTCTAAAGGCTTACAACTAATAAAGTGATGCACACATGAGAGAATACAATTTTTTGAAGAACTAATTACGCTTCAAAAGTTTCATGAATAGAACTCCTTGTCAATGACAGAAGAGTATTACAATTACACACAAACACCCTACAGCCTCATAAATAAGTACTAATATAAGGTCAAGAAAACGAATCATTTGGAAAAGTGGGTACGTGGTTTAATACGATTAAACACTTGTAACATTGTGACATGTCACATGTTGGGGACATTTAGGCAAATAGCATCTTTCTCAACTTCTATTAAGGTAACAGCCCCTCTTCCTGTAGCCATTTTTTGTTAATTGCACATGGGTTTAGTAATTTTTGAAGATATTTAACTTTGGTCCTTATAAAATAAAACTTTACAAAAGCAACATAATTACATAAAATACAAACAGTGTCACCAAATTTTTATCATTTAACGAGTTAAGCATTCTATTCCAAAATTCTCAAGTAAGAGGGTTGCTTTGTAAATCCGGTTGCTTCATCAACGAAGACTTATGTTGGATCTGGAGTAAAGTACATCTCTTACCCTTTTGAATTTCAAAATATATTCTTAACCTATTTAATAATTTAAACTCAAGAACACTGTTCTGATAAATAGCTCGAGAAAACCTTTCTGATGTGGAAGATCAGATTAAACTGCGACCACAGAGCATATTCAGAATACTCAAGCTCTGATACCAGATTGCTTGCACACTGGGGGGAATTATCCCCCACATTTTGTCTCCCGACCAGTAACACCAAGACGGTAAACAAAATCTTTCCAAAACAGTATCAGATATTATTGAAAATAAGAATTTGTACAGCGGAAACATATTTTTGAGACGATGAAAGAGTAGAATGTTACTACTGTTCCTCATCATTTTTTATTTTTTATTTGGTTTTAGAGCATATTTATTGTTTTTGATTTTTTGGTTTTTTAATGTTTTTGTATTTTTTGAGCATGAGAGAACTATAACATTTTTAAATAGTAGGGGAATCCCGTCCCTAGGGGTAAATTACTCGCTAAGCATATTAATAAAGCATAAAAACTTACAAGAAATTTTTGCAAACAAAGTAGATATTTTATTACAAGAAAGGTGAAGAGATTCTCTAGCAACCAAGAAGTGTGGGTTGGAGAATGTTAAGGGGCAAGTTTTTACAATGAAGGGAGAGAGGTCCTTTTATAGGCCTCGGACATGAAAGAAATATACATCAAAATGAAATCCAAATTTGGATTCCCAAATCGGTTGCAGGTAAAGCTATACAAGGCCTGCAATTATTGTACTATAAACAGTACTCAAACAGTAAAAAAGTACATAGGTGGCAACAGTGAATAGTAAATATGGTACAAAAGTTGCTGAAAATATTAAAGGTTGCTGCTTCGAATTTAATGCCTTGTTTGATAGCTGGATTATTGCTGCAAATTATTGTTCTTGCTGCTGGTACATTTATAGCTTTTGTCTAGAAGATGCATTATTTTGCTGAAACTTTGTCTTCTAGTATGTGTCTCGGCTGGATCCTTCTAGATCTGGATTATACTTGGGCTGATATTCCAAGCTAGGTGTTGCTTTCTTTCCTAATGTTGTAATACTGAATCTGCATCTGGCGCTTGTTGGAGTAAAAATACTCTGATGAGGTGCTTGAAAAATTAGCTGATAATCTGGTGATAAGTCCATATTTGGTCTCATATATGGTCGCTGTGTCTTTCTTCTTATTTCCAGAGCTAGCTTGAGTTCTTCTGCGTCTGCTAAGGGGTTTGATACTACATGGCATAGTCTGAACATTTCTGACTTGGCTGGTACTTTCATAATTTTCATTTACCGTTATAAAGGAATGACCCAATTCTACTACTGTAGTATTCCAAATTGGAGGTAATGATGATACGTCCAAACGAAGATTGAAAGCTCTTTGGCTGAAAGAAAAATCGACTATCTCTGAAATTTGCCTGCCTAAATGTTTTACTTGATCTGGATCAGATATAAATATTTTTGATACAAAACCATAGTCTGATAACCGTTGAATGCTGATAAAAGTATCATCTATCCATCCTTCTCTGAAGAGTGAAGTATCTATGTGGACATTAGGCCATGAAAAATATTTGACTGTATAAAATTTTAACGTTCCCTCTTGGCGAATAGGTTCTCCTTTCCATTGCAATAAATGTGTTAAGGGCTTTATTCCTTCTATTTGCTGAGTAATGAGGAGTTGAGCTACTTTTAGCATTCTTGCATAAAAACTATCTTCTGCTTTCTGCCAAATCATGGGTTGTATTACTTCTGGTAAGGCTAAAACTGTGTGACAGGGATAATGAAAGGTTCAGACCAAAAAGAATTGGTAGCATTTATCCTTGATTGTTTTGGGGACATCTATTTGTCTTGGGTTTGTTAAATGGGCTGCTAAATTTTGATGCTGGACTAATAGGTCTTGATAAAAAATTTCAAGGTTGGTAAATCGATTTGTTATGGTTTCAAGATCTTCTTCGAGTGATTCTACATCTGGGCTTATAGGCTGCTTTCCCTTTGAAAGTATTTTGGGCTTTGCATTTTCGGCATTAGGCTGGATGTAAAAATTTGGGCCTAAAAGTCTCTTCGCTGCTGCCATTGCTTCATGAAACTGTTTAAAGGGCTCCAAGTGTCCTTTTGCTACCTTTTGAATGCTCTGTAACGCCATTTGATAATCAGTAAAAATTCCAACGAGCTGTCCTCTAATAACTAGATATAACGATGCTTCTTCTGCTGGAAAATTTTTGTTTTCTTTCTCGAAATAGTAGCAGAGTGCGTTTAACGCTGATAATTTGCTGGATGGTGAATTGACTTCCCATAATGCATTTAGTAAAATGCTTTGATCTTCTGTAATATAGGGAGTATCTTTTGGGGGTCTGAAAGCATGTCTAATTGGAAGTGCTATTTTGCCAAAGGTCTTGAAAACATTCTGAGTGGCTGGATTAAAGAATTGTGTTTCAATTGCAAAGGCTGGTCTATTCTGAATATTTTGCTGAAAGTTAGGCCTGAAAGCTGGTCTTTGGGCTATTTGGTTTAATGGTATTAGATCTCCAGAGGGAAGTCGTGTTTGTTGGTTGTCTTGGTCGTTGGAAGCCATGATCTGTTACCCAAAATTAGAGTTAATTGTCTGCTTAATAAATCTGTTATGTTAGATCCTTTAATATGTTCAAATTCTACTTTATATCCGTTACCTTCTATTGCATTTCTAAAATTTAACCATCTTTTATTATTTTGTTTTCTAGAATTTTCATTTTTTATAAATCTAACCACAGCTTCACAATCTGTTCTAATAGTAAAAGGTTTATTTAAATATAGTCTAAAATGGTCTATTGCTTTAACTATTCCTGCTATTTCATAATCTAGACTGCTCCAATTACTTCCTGTTTTATTAAAGTTACCACTAGAATAGGCTGATATTTTTTCTTCACTTTTTGGAGAAAATTTATGAGGTTTACATTTTAATATTGCTCCTCATCCTTCTATAGAGCTATCTACTTCTATTATGACATAATCAGTATTTAAAGGTAATTCTAAATGTTTAAAATCTTTAACTATTTCTTTAATTTTTCTAACTAGGTTAATATCTTCCTGATTAAAGTGTCTTTGGTCTGATTTCCCAGTTTTCTTATATAACGGCCCAACTAATTTGCTAAATTTAGGAATAAATTTTCTAGAATAATTCAAAATTTCTAGAAATGCTTGTATTTGTTTTAAGTTTTCAAGTTTATCTGGAAAATCTAAAATCTTTTGAGTTATATGAGGTTGTAATTTAATCTGTCATTTCCTATTTCCAAACCTAAAAACCTTGTTTTTCTTTTAAAAAGTTTCATTTTCTTTTTAGACACTACTATTCCATTTTCCTCTATTAAATTAAACACTTGTTTTAAATGATCTTGATGTTGTTTAATATTTTCAGAAGCTACTAAAATGTCATCTATATATACTAAACAAAAATCTAAATGTTTAAATATACTATCCATAAATCTTTGAAATATTGCTGGAGCATCTTTTAAACCAAAAGAAAGAACATTCCACTCGAAATGTCCTTCACTACAACTGAAAGCTGTCCATTTTTTGTCTTCTTCTACCATTTTAATTTGATTATATCCACTTTTTAGATCAAATTTTGAAAAAATCTTTTTATTTTGTATGAGATTAATTAACTCATCTTTATTAGGTATTCTATACGCATCATCTTCTGTATTATCATTAAGTCTCTTATAATTATATACTATTCTAAGTTTTCCTCTTTTTATTTCTGCATTATTTCTTACTATAAATGTTGTCGATCTATGAGGACTATCACTTCTTCTTATAATACCAATTTCTAACATTTCTTTTATTTGTGTTTTAAATTCTTTTATATCTTTAGGGGTATATTCTATAGCTGTTGTTCTTATTATTATATCGGGGTTTAAGATGTTTAGTTTAAAAGTATGGTCTACTTTGTTTTTGGCTAAATCATCTCCTATAAATCCTAACATTTCTAATTTATGGAGAATTCTTTCATTTTCAAGGTTTAACACTTCTAATCTCTTTCCTATATCTCTAATTTCTTCATCTAATAGGATATCTATGGTTTCAGATTCTATATTGTTTTGTTCTAATTCTTTGAAAAAATCTAAATCATTATTACCATGTCCACCACGCTTCACAGTCAACTCTGATTGTTTAATGTATCTATTAGTTGGGAAAGTATAATTATGTTTGCTAATAGTAATATAATTTTTTTCCTACTAATATACTTCCATTTAATGCACAAATAAAGTTTAACCCTATAAGGAATTCTTGACTTTTTATGTTATCTGGTGCTATAAGTATTTGTCCTAAGGTATATCTGCTACTATAATTTCCTGAAAAATCTTTAAATTGTATTCCTACGTTAATTAATTCTTTTGTTATTTTCATTAATCTATTTTTTGCAGTTCTACTGGTAACAATTTAACTTAATTGTGTTTCAAACTCTTTTGGTACAAGACTAGAACTAAGCATGTTTTTTGTACTTCCTGTATCTAAAATGGCTTTAGTTTCAATATATTTTTCTTGATTACACCATATTCGACAGTCTAAAAGTATTAAACTACTAGTATAAGGTACCTTTATTTGGGGTCTATACGTTGTATTCTGTAAATGGGTTTCTTCTAATTGTTGGTTAAGTTCATCAATTTCTTCTATAACTACATCTTTTTCTCTATTTTGATTACTGCTTATGTTTTCATTATTATTTAATTTTAATTCTATTAATTGTATTCTTAAGTCTAAATTTTCTACTTTATGACTTAGAATTTCTATCGTCTCTAGTTTTTTACTAGGTTTAGGAGATACATTTGTTTCTATATTATATGCGTCTTTTAACACAAATAAAACAAATTTCGTCAAAACATATATTGCACTGATATCTTAAATGCATATCAGGATATAATTTAAAAATACTACAGGCTATACTCATAGTTACTTTTCCATTTATATATTTATGTTCACATGAATTATTCCTATAGGTATATTCTATTATATTTGGAATTTCTGGTTCTTCTTCACTTACTATACAAAATATGCTTTCATTATCACTTTCATTACCATCTATACTTACTACATCTTCATCTAATTGTTCTGCTATAGCTGCTCTTTCCATATTAAATTGTCTTTTAGGACATCTATTAGTTAAATGTTTAGGATCTCCACAAATATAACAAGTGCATTTTCTAGTTGATGGTTTTTTAACATAATTAGGGGGTTTTCTTCCTTGTCTATATTGTTTAAAACTAGACTTTGGTTTATTTGATTTCCTTAATATTTTTCGTTTTGGTTTAAAGTAATTCTTCTGTCCATATTATTGTGGGGTGTATATAGCTTTTCTACAAAGCTCATAAGATTATTTTCTAATTTGTTCTCTAATAAATTCTTCTTTACACCATTCCTGAAGCGTAAAGAAGGTATATTGTACTCTCGGTTCTATACCTAATCCTGTAAGATTACCATTATTTTTTATCCATTCTTCATGTATTCTTTTTCCTAAATCTTGTGGTAATTTCGTAAAATATCTATTACATAATTCTTCATCAAATGTTTTATTAGCTTCTCCTATTAATCTTGTAAAATCTTGACTAAAAGGTATAATATATTTCATATCGGTTATAGTAAGTTGTTTTAGGTTTCTAAGTGTCGTATCTTGTATGAATGTATTTTCTCTTCCTGGATCTATTCCTATAATTAAAGTTCTAATAAAACTAGTAAAATTATAAGGATTATTTCCTAAGGCTTTTATTTCATTAATTCCATTAGGATCCTTTTTCTTCTTACTTTGCCAAATAGATAATGATGTAGGTCATAATTTTTTTTGTAAAAAGTTAAACATATTCATATCTGCCTTTTTATTTATTTTCCAATGTCTTACTACACAGTGTTCCCATATATTTACTTCTTCTGGCCACATTTGTGGACTTCCTAATTCAATTACTAACATGGTTCCACTCATGGTTTTTCCTATGGGTTGTCTTGATCCTATATATTTATTTGGATGGGTTGATCCATATTCATATGTTGGGCTTTTCCATTTTGGTCTACCACTCATTTCTACATTTCTGGCTGGAACTTCACTATAATCTGGTTCTACTCTAATTCTTTTTCCTATGTTACTACTAGTACTCGCTTGGCTATCTGCCATAAAATTTATTTCATTGCTACCTTTTTCTTTAAAGAAATTTTTAGATTCTATTTTTCATGAACATATATCATCTACTAAATCAATATTATAATGTTGTTTAAATTCTTCTTTAGCTGATTCTAAATCTATATCTAAATTCATTGCTTCAAAATACATTTCATCTACTAATTCTCTTAAATTATTTATCTCAAAATTCTTTCTTAATATTTCTTCCATATTTTTTGGCCTATAGTCATTTTTAAGCTGACTTTCTAATTGTCTAATCTCTTCCTCTATTTCTTCTATATTTTCTTTCTCCTCTTCTTCTTCACTTTCTATGTCAGATATTATTTTCCAATTTGCAAATCTACTAGTTATTCTAACTTCTTCTTCCATAATATTCATATAGTTTGTTTCAGTTTCATTATCAGTTTCTTCTTCTAGATCATCTAAATTTTCTTTGGGATCTTGCTTTTGGTAATTAAGAAATCTAATAGAAGTTTGACCTCTACTATTTGTATACATTACACTTTCTCCTGGAATCTTGACCGTCTCATTTTCTTCTAGGTGTTTGGTTAATTCTCATTCTTCTCCATTTAAATCACTATTATCTATATTTAAAGGTTTAATCATTTTTACTCCTACTGAGGCTAAACCATCTATTATTCCGTCTATGTTAATTTTATATTGAGGAAAACTATTATTAGTTACTCTTTCTAAGAATGCTATAGAAACAACTAAGTTATTTCCATCATAAGTTTCATATCCTCTAGTTTGTAATCTTATAGTAATTTTACTAATATCTTTAATATTTTTCATCATATTTGGAGCTACATAAAATATTCCTACATTATTAGTCATGTCTATTTCCATACTAGCAAATACTGCTCTCCTAGCATCAGACCAACTATTATCTAATAATAAAACTAAAACCTTTCCACCGGTTCCTTTTCTAGTCAACCTTTTTATTCCTACAATAATTAATCCTAAATGTATATATTTTTGTTTTAACTGTTTTAATGGCTTTATACATTCCGGGCTAACTAAGCTTATATTTTCAGCATTTGTCTTAACTTTTACTTCTTTTTCTCTAAATTTTGTAATTAAATATGTGTTAAAATCCATTTTTCCTACTTTGTATAATGTTTTAGGTTTTAATTTATCTATTCCTTTATTGTTATACAAATTAAGATTTTCTTCTACATCTATTAGGCTTTAATTGGATGGACACTCCATTTCCAAAAAAATATTTTTCAAACATTTTTTCTCCTAAAAATACGTTTGGTTGGCATATCATGAGAATTTTTTTGAATAAAAATCTCAAAATTTCTATGAAAAATTTTTGGAAAAAAAGAAAAAAAATACATTTTTACTATTCATGATTTGACAGTTTATTCACTAATTAAAAGGGTTTGGTCCGGCTATTGTTCAACACCGAAAATCAAATTAATTACATATTCTAATGTAAAATAACGTAACGAGCAAAATAAGATCCATTTTGCCTATTTTTTGATGACTAAATCGATGAATTTGACTAAGATATGTTTATGAAAAATTATATTTAAACATTTATAAACAAACTTTCACAATAAAAAACATATCACATCAACCATAATCATTACATATTTTTCTCTAAAAAAAACTCATCCAATCACATTTCTAACACAACATTTCTTATCCCTAAAAAATTTTTTTCTCACTTTTGTCATGAAAAAAAATTCTCCGAGATGGATATGTCATCCAATTAAGCCCTTATTTCTTCTAATTCTACTTCTCTAGCTGAGCTTTGACTTCCTGATCCTCTAAACATTCTTTTAGTAAAAGTGTTACTTATTTTTCCTTTTTCTTTTTCTTTACTACTTGATTCACTTATAGTTCTACTAGTACCACTAAATGATCTCAACATTTTTTACCAATATATATATTTTTTAGGTTCCTTTTTAGGTTTTTCAGACTAGTCTAGTGCTAGATTTGCTAATCTTTCTTCTATACTATCTTGTAAATCTCCTTTAATTACTTGAGATACTGTGTCTATTTTTGTGCTTAATTTTTCTAGTTTATTTTCTAATTTGTCTATCCTTTCAAATACTTGTAAAATTAAAGCGAACTGAATATTCCAAAGTTTAATTAGGATATAATTTATCTGAATTACTAGTTCCTTGATAGGTTGTAAATCCTTCTTCCGTATATAGGTATTTATTTGTTAGTTCAATGACTGTTTTATATTCTAATCTACTTTCTAGACTATTCATCCACTGACTATTCGTTCTATATTTTTTTAAAGTTTTACTTGTTTCTAAATTTTGAGCTTCAACTTTATTTAGTTTTTCTATTACTTGGCTTAGAGTTTTCTTAGTTTCGATTTCTATTTGTTTTAGTTTATTACTTTCCAAACTATATTTTAACTCTATTATTTCGTCTTTAGGAGGGAAAAGCTTATTATATTTCTTTACTATTTTTAGAATTTCTTCGGACTGTTGTTTAATATAATCTAAATTATTACTTTCACCTTTCTTTATTATTTCTCTATTTATTAAAACAGCTTCTTTTAATGACTCTAAAGTTTTTATAAAACTTTGTGTTTTCTATTTCTAAATTTGACGCTAGAGATATAAGTAAATCCGTTAAACTATTTAAGTGTTTATTTTTCGAATGTAAATTGTGCTTAAAACTTGAATCAAATTTACAAATAAATTTATGTTTATCTAAAGAGATTATGGTTCTATCGGCTAAACTATATTCTAGATCTAAATATTCTAACCTTTTATAATTAGAAAGATCTATTTTTTAATAAAAGGTTGTTATTAATATATTCAAAACTAAAAGGAATTTAATATAGTTTTGGTGATCTCGAAATCTAGGTGGTGTGTTAAGATAAGTATTAACCCAATTATCTCTCCTTATTATTAATTGGTTTCGTAATTTTAATATTAATTCTTGATTATTATAATCTAAGTTTTCTAAAATATTAAGACAATCAATAAAAGAGTTTAAAATATAAGCGGGTACAGGCATGTAGATAAATTATGAATGCAACAAAAGGTTTTATGTTGGGATTCCCTTTTCTTTAAAATATGTATTACTCTCATGGTTATAAATAAATCAACAAGAAAATAAAGGGACCAAATTGAAAATAAGAACAAAGCATATGTACTTAGAAAATAAATAAAACTTTCCATGTGTCAGTTTTTGATTGGTTTAGGCTATTTTGACTTGGTCAAAAATAGTGCCTTGGCTTTAAAAATTTGAGGGACTAAAATGCAAATTTTAGGGTGCTAGGCACTTAAATTTTTGATGTTTGGGTGCTAGACCCTTAATTCATCATGCAAAAAAGGGCCATTTACTTAACTTTCCCCACTTGTAGATACGTGTCACAATGTTCCTCAAGCTTAGTTGTTGCAACGTCGTGAATCATAATTGGATCGAAAAGTACTTGTGAGTTGTGATTTAGGGATGGCAACGGATCCAGATTGGACCCAGAACTGTCTCGGAACCGCCGGAGCGGTTCCGATTCCCCCTTCTCTAACTGGATCCGGTTCTGGTTCCTGTTTCAGTTTATACGAGTTCTAGCGGTTCCGATTAAAAAAACAATTAAACAATTATATAAAGTATTTAGGAGCGATGTGAGGTCACTATTATAGTAAGATAAATTTGATGTGGAACTGGATTTGGTTTAGTATCAAATACAAGTATATACAACTCAATGAGATTTCTGCCGATGTTGATGCATACGTCCTTGATAATTACCGATGGCCCCCTCCCTCATTATATATGTTTTGTCTTTTTGTAAATTATCTCAAATTTAATTCAAATTAGGACAATTATTGCAAAGCACGTTCCTCCTACTGTAGCAGAATACATATGCAAAATTCAAGAAGATTAGCATGTTGTCCCACAATGATTTTTTTGACCTAATTCATTTTATCTCACCATTGGGTGTATCTTTTATGCCTTATATTTAATAATACATATGCATACATTTTTTTTATTAAAAACAAATTGCCATCATCAATAATAATAATTAATCTCATGTTATCTTACAATAGTAACACAATGACACCATAATTTAGAGTTCCACGTAATTATGCTTGAATTAACTGTGCATTCATTTTTTTTTTGTTATAATATTATTTACATAAATATAGAGAACGTATATAAGAAAAAGTAGTGAAAAAGAAAAAGAAAATACAAAAGAAGGAAAAGAAAAAAGGCAAAACACTAGCCCAAAAAAACAAAGATCTTGTGGTTCCGGTTCCAAACTGCGGGTACTCGCGAGTCTCACGGTTCCGGTTCCAAACTCGCGGGTACCCGCGAGTCTCACAGTTCCGGTTCTCGCGGGTACCCGCAAGCGGTAGTGTAAAAACAATACTCGCGGGTACCCGCCAGTCTAGCGGTTCCGGGTCTTGGCGTTTCCGGATCCTTCATTATGCGGTTCCAGTTCCGGTTCTGTGTCCAAAAAATTTATGCGATTTCGGTTCCAGATCCTCAAGAACCGACCCAAAATCGGCCCGTTGCCATCCCTAGTTGTGAACATCATAATTAAGGTAATTAAATGTGCTATGTACAGGTTAATTAATTATGAGACAATGAATGGCGTAGCATTTTCTAGATATTGATCGAGAAAATTAAGCTATTGAACAGTTTAAGGCAGCTTTCATAATTAGGAGCAAAGCCTCTATCAGAAAAGCCGGAGGACTTTGTACCATCCATTCACATTGGATTCTGTTCAACGTGTCACTACTCATTGCAAAAAAAAAAAAAAAAAACAACAATATTTAAGTGATAAAATTAAAATTTTCTCAAAATATATCTAATGAGTGACAATAATTTTTATTTTGTCACAATAAAAATTTTTAATCACAAGAGTTTATTTAAAATTATGACTATTGACAATTAGTGCTGATCATACATATATAGTGATAACACAAATAGAGTGACAACTAATAATTTTTGTCACTAAGTTGACACTAAAGATCAGTCATCAATTTGGCGATAATAACAATAATTTTATTGTCACTAATTATCAAGGTGACAACTTCTATACAAATTTTGTCATTATTGAACATATACAACCTATTTGTGACAAAACAAAAAATCATATCACTAAAAAGTTACAATTAGCGACAATTTTGACATTGTTACTTGACTTTTTTTCACTAGTGTCTTCTTCTATTTTTTTTAGCGTGCTTGCATGTATTAACTATTAAGTGTCCAATTTCAAATTTTTGCGGGGTGATGTCAAAAATAACAAGCGGCCAGAGCTAGAGGGGACGCACATTATTTCGTTAATAATGTTGCACATTTACTTGATCGCAGTGCCCCAGTGGATGCTTAGTTGCTTACTAGTGTTGTTCCTGGAATTTAGCAATGGATGAGATTAATCTGATTGAAAGAAATATGGCCTTGTTTGTTTATGTTTTTTAATTTTATTTTTTATACTTAAATCATAAAATTCTAAAAAAATCACATTACAAACTATTTTTATCCAAATTAATTGTTTCGCAATTTCACTTTCCCTTTTCTTAACAATCATTACATACATCATTTCACACAATCATCAATTAATCATTTGCTACAACTAATATTTTTCTCTTTCTCTTTTATACTTTACAAATTCTAATTTATATTAAAACTATCATACATTACCCATTCATTTTTATTTGACAAATTTTACAAATTTCAACCATTTTTAGCAGCATAAACAAACACAACACACATCAGATTTTAACACTTCGACGTGTCGTTTAAAATTGTTATTCGAACCGCAATTCTTAATTTTTGATTTCGAATATGAAAAACAGTGAATCGAGTTTATTATTATCTTCGAATGCAATAATAAGATGAAAGATAAGATTCAAGTCCAGAGAAAAATTATCTCTCAGATACTTAAATCTGACAAAAGATAATCTTATACCTACGTGAGAATCTTTCTTTAGACGAAAGATAAGATTCAAATTCAGATAAAAATTATCTCTCAGATACTTAAATCTGACAAAAGATAATCTTATACCTACGTGAGAATCTTTCTTTCGAATGTATTATTTTTCAACCCCTGCGTTCGAGTCGCATTAATTGAAGTTTTAGTTATTCATTTCGAATATGAAAAACAGTGAATCGAAAGACTCAAGTCAAGATATAAATTACATATCCGATACTTAAATCTGAATAAAAGATAATTTATATCTCCATGAAAGTTTTTAATTCTGAAAAATCTCAGGCAAGCGATACAAGCCTTGAAAAGGCAAATTCCATCGAGTCTAATACTAAATTACATTACGGCTACTCCTAAATTATGCTATGAGCTACTCCTACATTACGCTAAAACTACTCCTAAAACTAGAGTTAATTCTAAGAAAACGAAAATGCAGAAGTCTGATGATCTTGTGATGTCTTTCTTTCTTTCTTTCTCTTCGCGCTTATATACTCCACTTCTTTGGTCGGTTTCTTCGCAACCTCCACGTTCTCCTCTACTTCTGGAACCGCTGTCAACCGTCTTCAACTGCTCTTTCAAATCTTTTCAAATTAGCGCGTCTTTGCGGATTATTTAAAAATGGTCATAAGAACTTTAATACAGTTGACTAATATTTGGAATTTTTAGACTTCTCAACCCCTATATACATCCAGGGACTTTCTTTCTGTCATTTGGTTATTTTTAATTATATATATATATATCTCGTGAAGAATGAGAACTAGTTGATTTTACCTAAAGTCTAGCCTAATAAAATGATGTGACAACTTAAGGGAGCTAGTGAAGAAAAAAAGAACAAGAGGCCTCAATTGATGCCAAAATACATTATTAGATGCCACGTGGGATGTACCAAATTCGCAAGGCACAGCCTGGGAAAAGCTTTGACAGAGTTTGCAGCAGTAACATATTATACTCGAAGCAAGTATATTCGAAGCAACCTGTTCAAGCTGAAATGCTCGAGCTGGAGTGCTTGAGCTCTTGACTCGAGCTACGATTTTCTGAGTTTATTAGGTCTTATTTTACCTACCTGTGAACCCAATTTTCTTCTTTTCGAATTTCTATAGTTTGGGCCATTTGGGCTCTGTAATTCGAAAGCCCAAATTATTTTATAGTATAAACAACCACCCAAATTTATTCACTTCCTATGTGGTTGTCCTAGTCACTAACCAACGAATCATTTAATTATTATTTCTCTACTTTTTTAACTTAATATTCTACATGATTTTTTTCCTAAATTTTCTCTTTCCTATTTCACCCCTAAACCCCCGTAAAATCAATCTTCTTCTTCTTCTAAAACTCTTAGGCTGTGTTTTCAAATTGCTTTTTCCATTTTCATTTTCATTTGAAAATGAAAATAGATACTTTACAATGTTTTTAACTTAAAATATTCTCATTTTCATTTTTGTTTTTACGTTCCCAATAAATTTCAATCATTTCTTTAAAATTACATTTCACATCACTCATCTCACAATTTCTTTTTATCATTTTTCTCTCTCATCTCCTTTCAATTTTTTAAACCGTTCTCTCTCTTCTCTTTTAAATTTTTAAAACCAACACTATTTATCTAACCATTACTTTTCAATCATTTCACACATCACAATCATCAATTTTAACTATTTTTAAAAACACAACCAAACACACCTACTTTTTTCACTTTTCTCACACAAAAATAAAAAAACTCATTCTCCATACATTTTAGAAAATGATAGTTGAAAATGGAATGAAAACATATCCAAACATAGTCTTAGTTCTTCTCCTTCTCTCTATTGACCTGCTGAAGATTCAAAGCTCATAACAAAAAAAATTTGGTGTTGCAAATCATTATCTCTATAACTCAATTTTCACTTTCCTCCCAAATTATTACTATTTTACGAAGGAGTGAGGCTAATTTGTAATATACCAAGGGAGTGACGCTTATTTGTAATTGTACGAATTGTCAGTAAAAGGAAAAAACAAAAAATGACAACAATTGGCGGTGAAGTTAGGGTGACAACAATTGGCGGAGAACTTATTTTCCACGAGAGTGACCCACAAAGGCCATAATGTTGATTAGCCATCCCTAGTTCAATTTATGCAGATAGGTGGCACTGATAATGATAACGAGTGATCTGACTCAAATCTAAAGACTCAAACCTAACCAATTCGAAAGGACTTGAACCGTGTTACGAGTATGGTGAAGATGATTATAGACTGTACTCTGTGTTAACGAAGCTACCTACGTACCTAATTAGGATCAAGTCAACGTAGTTCTATAGTAAAGTATGTAACCAGGGTCGAACTTGGTAGACGATTCTAACTTCCAAATTTATATGTAAAGGAACGTACTTCTCAGTCTATATGCTCGTTACTCTGGAGATACGAGACTAAAGTTAGAGAGAATATTCTTGAGATTTCAACCCTCAATAAATTTTATGAGGGAGTATTTATAGCACATACACCCTGTACGGGTGGTTGGTGGGCATCTGTAGGATAACGACAGGTGGCACCATTGAACGGTGGATGATTCAGACTGTGGGGTCGGATCAAAGAACGACCCGACCCGCTACTGTTACTTAGCGTGGATCTTCAATCTTATGCTGGGTTTTGGGCTAGTATTGGGCCTTGGGCCCTTGTAATAATGTTTATGGGTCTAAATACCATATTTTGGCATATCAACGAGATGATAAAATAATAATAATTTGAGAGGAGAGTGAAATTTGAGAGTTATAGAGATAATGATTTGCAAAAACAATTTTTGTCTTATGAGCGCTGGATCTTCAGCAGTCAAAAGGAGAAGAACTCAAGAGTTTTAGATTAGGCAGAAGATTGTTGTTATTGATTTTATGGGTGAAATAGGAAAGAGAATAAGAGAAATTTTAGGGGAAAAAGTCATGGAGAATAAAAAGATAAGAAAAATAGAAAATAATAAATGAGTGATGAGTTGGATGGTGACTATGATGGTCACATAGAAAGTGAAAAAATAAGTAACTTAAATTTAGGTGCTATATAGTATTTTTCATATTTTATTATGTATTTTTTGACGTTCGAGATTTTTTCTTGTCGCTGCATGCGATTGCTTAATGTCATGTAAAATATAGCATATCGAGATATATATATATATATATATATATATATATATAAATGATACCTGGCATATTTTCATATGAATCATAAAATATAAATTTTAAAGAAAAATTAAAAGTGATATATTCTAACATTCAATAAGCACAAAACATAAAAAGTCTATGAAATGTAGATGATGTGAAAATAAAAGTAACTTCTTCTTTCCCTTTTAAAATTACAAATAGTAATCATTGTTATATTCCATCAAAAGCATTTAGTTTCATAGAAATTGACTATAAAAAATTAAAAAGAAAAAACCTAATACTTATTTCATAAGAAAGAAAATAATATATGAAACATATTGAGTGGAAAAATAGTTTAGAACATTCAAGACAAAATATATAATTTTAACAATAAAAATGGCCTATATTAGTATTTTCATAAGGGACAAAAATATGAAGTTTCATATAATTACATACTGAAACTCGTATTACGAATAATATAAGGGGGGTCCTACCAGCCTCTCATT
Source organism: Buddleja alternifolia (assembly GCA_019426215.1). NCBI lineage: Eukaryota > Viridiplantae > Streptophyta > Magnoliopsida > Lamiales > Scrophulariaceae > Buddleja > Buddleja alternifolia. The sequence continues at coordinate 30,851,554 of CM033398.1, forward strand.
GGCTCCGTATCTGTATGGTAATTCTATGCTAGATCTAGTCCAATGGTCGGAGCGTAAAATCTGTGTTCTCTCTCACAGGGACGGAGCCAGGAACTATAGTGAGGGGGGCGAGATTTTTGTGAGTTTCATTTACCCAGTAGCGACGGATTGTATGGGGTATGCGGGGGGTTAGCCCTCCGCAACACAGAACGCTATATGTATGCGAAAAAATTGAGGATTAGGTTTAGTAAGAACACTTTTGACATACTTTGTACTCTATACCTCTTTTGTTTATAGTGAAATTCTCTTATCCTCTCCCGTGGACGTAGGCAATTTCCAAACCACATAGAAATAATATTTGATACATTTTTCATAACTAATTAAATAAAATATAGTTTTAAAACTAAAATAGAAAATGGTCCTACTATTAAATAAAATAAAATATAAAAAGCCTAAGAAGTATGTTTCGAGGAGAAAGTTGAAGAAAAAATTTAAAGTCATAACTCATAAGTCAAATTTATTGGGTTGTTGTGAATGATGAATATATACAAAAATGGAACAACAATTTAGCTTGATATTTGGATATATGGACTGAAATATATAGTTGTAGTCCATTTGAGTTTAAAAGTGGGCTAGCTACTTTACAAATTACCATATATATATGGGTTATTTTTTAGTTTATTAGGGATGTAAATTAAGTTTGCAATTTTTGGGGGAGGGGGGGGCAAAATCAAATTTTTTACTTGTGCAAATTGGATAAATTAAAAATTTAGGGGGAGCGGTGACACCCACCAGCCCCCCCTCCCTCCGTCCCTGCTCTCTCACACAATTGTGCGTGTGAACCGCATACAATTCATTTTACTGTGTGAAAAATATAGACACTAGGACTATTCATTTCGGTTTGGCGTAGAATTTTCCGTATCTCACTACAAGAAAATTGAGTATTGGCAATGAAAGTATATGTCATGGCTTAAAATTGTGGTCTATTGCGGTCTAACCTCACGGCTAACTTAGCCGTGGTAGATGTTTCATATAGTCACACTAAAGTTAGCCGTAGTGAAAAAAAATACTAGCTATTTTAAGCTCTAACTAGCCGTGGTGGAAGAAATATTAACCTAACACTTTTTTACAATGGCTAAAAGTCATGGTCTTTACAATGAACAAAACATTGACCATGACTATAAATCATGGTGAATGTTTTGGCCACGCTTGCAAATACCACGGCCAAAGCCGTAGCAAAGTCGTGGTCAATTAATTTTAACGATGGCAAAGAGACTTTTTATCATGACATATTAGCATGAGCAATAATCATTTTTTTTTTGTAGTGTCTCATATATCATGAAGGATATGGCCTGTCTTGTTCAAAAAAAAGGATATGGCCTGTCATGTGCTTGATCACACGCAAAGAGATTTTTTCATCATCATTTGATTACTCTACGAAGCGGGACTAAAGGAATCTCCCTTCTACCTATATATATTATTTAGCATGGTTTATGTTGTATTTTTCTTAGAAGAATCCTCAGAGCTCGCTTCCTCTATTTAAAAAAAAAAAAGAAATTGGTACACTTTGTAGTATATTTAAGAGAACATAATACGCATTTCCCGATAAAGTTTCAAAGATTCTAAATAAAAGACATAAACAAACAAGGCATAATATTTTATGAGTGATACTATATACCACCCAAATTTATTCACTTATTTTTCACTTCCTATGTGCTTGTCCTAATCACTAACCAACTCATCATTTAATTATTATTTCTCTATTTTTTTAACTTAATATTCTACATGATTTTTTCCCTAAATTTTCTCTTTCCTATTTCACCGCTAAACCCCCGTAAAATCAATCTTCTTCTTATTCTAAAACTCTTAGGCCTATGTGTTTGTGTTTTCAAATTGCTTTTTTCATTTTCATTTTCATCTAAAAATGAAAATAGATACTTTACTATATTTTTAACTTAAAATATTTTCATTTTCATTTTTGTTTTTACGTTCTCAATAAATTTCAATCATTTTTTAAAAATTACATTTCACGTCACTCATCTCACAATTTCTTTTTATCATTTTTCTCTCTCATCTCCTTTCAATTTTTTAAACCGTTCTCTCTCCTCTCTTTTAAATTTTTAAATCCAACACTATTCATCTAACCAATATTTTTCAATCATTTCACACATCACAACCACGAATTTCAAGTATTTTTAAAAACACTACCAAACACACCTACTTTTTTCATTTTTCTCACACAAAATTCGAAAAACTCATTCCCCCATGCATTTTAGAAAATGACAGTTGAAAATTAAATGAAAACATATCCAAACATAGCCTTAGTTCTTCTTCTGTCTATTGACCTGCTGAAGATTCAAAGCTCATAACAAAAAAAAATTGGTGTTGCAAATCATTATCTCTATAACTCAATTTTCACTTTCCTCCCAAATTATAACTATTTTACGAAGGAGTGAGGCTAATTTGTAATATACCAAGGGAGTGACGCTTATTTGTAATTGTACGAATAGTCAGTAAAAGGAAACAACGAAAAATGACAACAATTGGCGGAGAAGTTAGGGTGACAACAATTGGCGGAGAACTTATTTTCCACGAGAGTGACCCACAAAGGCCATAATGTTGATTAGCCATCCCTAGTTCAATTTTTGCAGAATAAAGGTGGCACCGAAAATGATAACGAGTGATCTGACTCAAATCTAGAGATTCAAACCTAACCAATACGGAAGGACTTGAACTATGTTACGAGTATGGTGATGATGATTATAGACTGTACTCTGTGTCAACGGAGCTACCTACGTACCTAATTAGGATCAAGTCAACATAGTTCTATAGTAAAGTATATAGCCAGGGTCGAACTCGGTAGACGATTCTAACTTCCAAATTTATATGTAAAGGAACGTACTTCTTAGTCTATATGCTCGTTACTTTGGAGATACGAGGCTAAAGTTAGAGAGAATATTCTTGAGATTTCAACCCTCAATAAATGTTATGAGGGAGTATTTATAGCACATACACCCTGTACGGGTGGTTGGTGGGCATCTGTAGAATAACGACATGTGGCACCATTGAACGGTGGATAACTCGGACTGTGGGGTCAGGTCAAAGAACGACACAACCCGCTATTGTTACTTAGCGCGGATCTTCAATCGTATGCTGGGTTTTGGGCTAGTATTGGGCCTTGGGCCCTTGTAATAATGTTTATGGGTCTAAATACCATATTTTGGCATATCAACGAGATGACAAAATAATAATAATTTGAGAGGAGAGTGAAATGTGAGAGTTATATAATGATCTGCAAAAACAATTTTTGTTTTATGAGCGTTGGATCTTCAGCAGTCAAAAGGAGAAGAACTCAAGAGTTTTAGATTAGGAAAAAGATTGATTTTATTGATTTTATGGGTGAAATAGGAAAGAGAATAAGAGAAATTTTAGGGGGAAAAGTCATGGTGTATAAAAAGTTAAGAAAAATAGAAAATAATAAATGAGTGATGAGTTGGATGGTAACTATGATGGTCACTACATAGGAAGTGAAAATAAGTACCTTAAATTTAGGTAGTATATAGTATTTTTCATATTTTATTATGCATTTTTTGACGTTTGAGATTTTTTCTTGTCGCTGCATGCGATTGCTTAATGTCATGTAAATATAGCATATCGATATATATACATATAAATGATACCTGGCATATTTTCATATGAATCATAAATATAAATTTTAAAGAACAATGAAAAGTGATTCTAACATTCTATAAGCACAAAACATAAAAAGTCTATGAAATGTAGATGATGTGAAAATAAAAGTAACTTCTTCTTTCCCTTTTAAAATTACAAATAGTAATCATTGTTATATTCCATCAAAAGCATTTAGTTTCATTGAAATTGAGTATAAAAAATTAAAAAGAAAAAAACTAATACTTATTTCATAAGAAAGAAAATAATATATGAAACATATTGAGTGGAAAAATAGTTTAGAACATTCAAGACAAAATATATAATTTTAACAATAAAAATGGCCTATACTAGTATTTTCATAAGGGACAAAAATATGAATTTTCATATAATTACATACTAAAAATCGTATCGAATAATATAAGGGGGCCCCACCAGCCTCTCATTGGCTCTGTTTCTGTATGGTAATTCTATGCTAGATCGAGTTGAATGGTCGGGTGTAAAATCTGTGTTCTCTCTCATAGGGACGGAGCCAGGAATTATAGTGAGGGGGGCGAGATTTTTGTGAGTTTCATTTACCTGGTAGAGAAGGATTGTGTGGGGGGTGCGGGGGGTTAGCACCCCGCGGTACGGTACGCTATATGTATGCGAAAAAATTGAGGATTAGGTTTAGTAAAAACACTTTTGACATACTTTGTACTCTATACCTCTTTTGTTAATAGTGAAATTCTCTTATCCTCTCCCCTGGACGTAGGCTATTGCCGAACCACATGAAAATAATATTTGATACATTTTTCATAACTAATTAAATAAAATATAATTTTAAAACTAAAATAGAAAATGGTTCTAATATTAAATAAAACAAAATATAAAAAACCTAAGAAGTATGTTTGGAAGGGAAAGTTGAAGGAAAAAATTTTAAGTCATAACTCATGAGTCAAATTTATTGAGCTGTTGTTAACATGGTTCGCCGTAACGGTCGCGGTGTTCGTCGCGGAGGCCACCGTTCCAGTTCCATTGCACCGTCGCGGAACGGTCGCGGACGTTCCACAATTTTTTGGTTAAAATTGCTCAAAAATTATAAAAAAATTCCTGAAAAACTTTATAATTAGTAAATATTGTATTGAATGTCTATCTTTCTTAACTGGTTGTACCATCCTTCAGCAGGGGTGCCAGGAGCAATTAAAGTCACTTTAAAACCTTTTTCCCCTTTTTTCCAAAAGGGTCTCAAAATTTGTACTCCATTTATTGAATCCAATGAATTTGAGACAATAATTAAGCACCCTTTTGGATGGGCTTTAAATAAATTATACATACAAAACATCTCTCTATCTCCAAAAGACTCAACTGAAGATATCCAGGTCATGAAAAACCTATACTTGCACTTCAAATTTGATGAATTGGAGTTGAAAAATTCAATAAACCTAACTTCAAATTTCTTAACTGAGTTGAAAAAAAAAATCCCAATTTCCCACAAAAATTGAGCAAAATTATAACAAATAATTCAGCGGTTCCGGCCGTTCCAGCCGTTCCGGCGCCGTTAAATCGCCGGAACGGCCGCGTCACAACCTTATCTCATCTGTCTCGCCGTTTTTCGGCCGTTCCGACGCGTTCCGAATACAAAAACGAGTTGACCTGGAGCTTTGGCACGCCAAGGGCCGTTCCCGTTCCGGAACGGCCGTTCCGGCCGTTATAACGCCGTTCCGGTGAACCATGGCATGGTTCGCCGTAACGGTCGCGGTGTTCGTCGCGGAGGCCACCGTTCCAGTTCCATTGCACCGTCGCGGAACGGTCGCGGACGTTCCACAATTTTTTGGTTAAAATTGCTCAAAAATTATAAAAAAATTCCTAAAAAACTTTATAATTAGTAAATATTGTATTGAATGTCTATCTTTCTTAACTGGTTGTACCATCCTTCAGCAGGGGTGCCAGGAGCAATTAAAGTCACTTTAAAACCTTTTTCCCCTTTTTTCCAAAAGGGTCTCAAAATTTGTACTCCATTTATTGAATCCAATGAATTTGAGACAATAATTAAGCACCCTTTTGGATGGGCTTTAAATAAATTATACATACAAAACATCTCTCTATCTCCAAAAGACTCAACTGAAGATATCCAGGTCATGAAAAACCTATACTTGCACTTCAAATTTGATGAATTGGAGTTGAAAAATTCAATAAACCTAACTTCAAATTTCTTAACTGAGTTGAAAAAAAAAATCCCAATTTCCCACAAAAATTGAGCAAAATTATAACAAATAATTCAGCGGTTCCGGCCGTTCCGGCGCCGTTAAATCGCCGGAACGGCCGCGTCACAACCTCATCTCATCTGTCTCGCCGTTTTTCGGCCGTTCCGACGCGTTCCGAATACAAAAACGAGTTGACCTGGAACTTTGGCACGCCAAGGGCCGTTCCCGTTCCGGAACGGCCGTTCCGGCCGTTATAACGCCGTTCCGGTGAACCATGGTTGTTAATGATGAATATATATAAAATTGGAACTACAATTTAGCTTGATATTTGGATATATGGGCTGAAATAAATAGTTGTAGTCCATTTGAGTTTAAAAGTGGGCTAGCTACTTTACAAATTGTCATATATATATGTGTTATTCTTTAATTTATTTGGAATGTAAATTAAGTTTGCAATTTTTTAAGGGGAGGCAAAATCAAATTTTTCAAATTTTTTTACATGTGCAAATTGGATAAATTAAAAATTGAGGGGGGGGGGGGGTGGTGGGCCGTTCTCCGCTTCTCTCACACAATTGTGCGTGATTACCGCACACAATATATTTTATTGTGTGAAAAATATAAACACTAGGGCCATTCATTTCGGTTTTGGCATAGAATTTTCCGTATCTTTATATATATATGTATCTATATATGATCATGAAGGATATGGCCTGTCTTGTGCTTGATCACACGCGGAGAGATTTTTTCATCATCATTTGATTACTCTTCAAAGCGGACTAAAGGTATCTCCCTTTTACCTATATATATTATTTAGCATGGTTTATGTTGTATTTTTCTTAGAGGAATCCTAAGAGCTCGCTTCCTCTACTTTTTTAAAAAAAGAAATTGGTTCACTTTGTAGTATATTTTAGAGTATATATATATATATATATATCGATGATTAATTAAATTGATGCAGAAAATCATGTGGAAGTTGAAGATTGCAGAAGGCGGCGGCGGCGAGTGGCTGACGAGTACGAATGATCACGTGGGGAGACAACATTGGGAATTCGACGAAGAAGCAGGAACTTCAGAAGAACGAGCCCAAGTTGAAACAATGCGACACGAGTTCAACATGAATAGGTTCCGAATCAAACAAAGTGCAGATCTCTTAATGCGCATGCAGGTATATAATATATGTATGTATGTACGAAATATATATGAACCGCAAATAGATAAGAGATTATTGGGAGAATACATGTAAGTTTGTTTTCGGAAGGTCGATAGTATTTAACCGCAAACTATACCGTTTCATTTAATTTGTCGGCTTCAAAGCATGGTTCACCGGAACGGCGTTATAACGGCCGGAACGGCCGTTCCGGAACGGGAACGGCCCTTGGCGTGCCAAAGTTCCAGGTCAACTCGTTTTTGTATTCGGAACGCGTCGGAACGGCCGAAAAACGGCGAGACAGATGAGATGAGGTTGTGACCCGGCCGTTCCGGCGATTTAACGGCGCCGGAACGGCTGGAACGGCCGGAACCGCTGAATTATTTGTTATAATTTTGCTCAATTTTTGTGGGAAATTGAGATTTTTTTTTTTCAACTCAGTTAAGAAATTTGAAGTTAGGTTTATTGAATTTTTCAACTCCAATTCATCAAATTTGAAGTGCAAGTATAGGTTTTTCATGACCTGGATATCTTCAGTTGAGTCTTTTGGAGATAGAGAGATGTTTTGTATGTATAATTTATTTAAAGCCCATCCAAAAGGGTGCTTAATTATTGTCTCAAATTCATTGGATTCAATAAATGGAGTACAAATTTTGAGACCCTTTTGGAAAAAAGGGGAAAAAGGTTTTAAAGTGACTTTAATTGCTCCTGGCACCCCTGCTGAAGGATGGTACAACCAGTTAAGAAAGATAGACATTCAATACAATATTTACTAATTATAAAGTTTTTTAGGAATTTTTTTATAATTTTTGAGCAATTTTAACCAAAAAATTGTGGAACGTCCGCGACCGTTCCGCGACGGTGCAATGGAACTGGAACGGTGGCCTCCGCGACGAACACCGCGACCGTTACGGCGAACCATGCTTCAAAGTACAAAAAAATTGTGCCAAAATAGCATTTTGGTGTCACAACTTAGGAATATTTGTGATTTATTGGTCCCAAATGCCCGAGGTAATGGATATGTGCTAGGTACGTGGTCTTTTCCGTTAAATACTTAAAGACGCCCTCGTTGTGTCCTTCAATTGTTGAGAAAAAATGGATTTACATAATGAAATGTGGTGAGGTGGATTAGGGTTATAAAGCTCGAGCTCGAGAAAAAATAGATTTACATAATGAAATGTGGTGAGGTGGATTAGGGTTGTAAACGAGCAGAGCTCGAGACAAACCTGATGAAATTTTCAGGCTCGAACTCGAGCTCGATTATATTTTTTTGAGCTCGAGCTCAAACTCGACGAGCCTCATTTTCTAAGGTTCGAGTTCAAGCTCGAAGTAGATGAGCTGAGCTCGAGCTCGAACTTGAAGTAAAAATTAATTTAATTATTTTTTTTTCATTTTTTGGAAAATAAAATAAAATAAATTTTGCTTGTTTGCTTATAACAATACGTTAATAATGTATAGTATACATTATTCAAATAAACAATAATATTATTAAGATAAATAATAGTAAATATCTTATATTCAATGAGTAGGGAGTCGTGAAAATATGATTTCATTAAATTATTCTATAAAAAAGTATGTCATATCAACTAAAATATATAATTTTATAATTGTTGTTGATGTTTTGCACGATTTAAACAAAATAGAAAAAAAACAAACTTAAGTATTATTAAACTATGTTGTATATAAAATTGTAAGTATTATTTTTATGAATTTCGAGTATTTTTAGTCATATATTAAACATTAATAAAAAATAATAATAAAAGTTCATGAGCATACGAACAACTATAAGTGAACTCGAGCTCGACTCACGAAAAAGGTTGAGCTCTAAAAGCTCAACTCGAACTCGAGCTGAGCTCATGCTCATGAGCCGACTCGAGTCACCTTACACCCCTAAGGTGGATTCATTTGGAATCCAAAGACGGCTTGACTAATGGAACTAAAATTGCAAATTACCTTATATGCATTAAATGATAATAGTCTCTTTTTTTTTCACAATGGCTCTATCGCTTACTCGTCACCAGAATGGAAAATTATAGCTCAAACCCAATTTGGTCGCACTCAAGTGTATTTCACAAGAAGACTGTATTACACTTGCTATATAATTAATAAGTTATTTTATAAAATACACATAAGTTTGACCGAGACAGAAACAGACTAGAATTTCCCCACAAGAATTAGTGTTACAATTGTTATTATAAATAGTTAAGAACACATATATAGTAACTAGGAATCAACAATAAAAATTGTCAATAATGACTTGTGTATTATTTTTGTTGTGATGATACATGTGTTATATTCCAACTTAAAATACCTATCTCTATGACTGTCGAACTTGTGTAACTTCCTCTTTACTTAGGGCCCGTTTGGTAACCATAGTCATTTTTTAAAAATAAAAAAACAGCAAACAGAAACACTATTTTTGTTTTTTCCTGTCAAATTTTTTTAACAAAACATGTTTTGTAAACTTTTCACAGTTTGAGAAACTTGAAAATAAAAACTCGAAAACATGTTTAGTAACACATGTAAAGTTTATATGAATTTATAATTGTCCAATGAGCAATGAGGTGATTGTTAGATTTATAGAGAGGGAGACGGCAGTGGCAAGTATTGGCGATGGTGGTGGAGCAGATAATAGAGGAGCTAGTGGTGGTGCCTGTGGGCTCAGGGTGGATGGTGGTGGCGGGCTCAGCGATGAGTGGAAGACAAAAAAGGATGGTGGTGGTGGTCGCGGCAACAGGAGCTTTGGGGGGGGAGGTGTGGTGGTGGTGGAGGAGGAGAAAAGATCTATGAGGTGTAGCAGAAAATGGGTATGGTATTAATCGTTGATATTAGAATTGGTGGAATTGTATTAGGGTTCTGGTATTGGGAAGAAGGTGAAGAAGGAAAAGAAATAAATAAATTAACTAGAAAATAATTAAAGAAATATAAATTAATTAATCAAATAAAAATAAATAAATATATATATATATAGTGTAAATATCTTAAAAGGATAAGGGCATTTCGGTCTTTATAAAAAAGTTTACAAGTAAAAATGCTCGTGGGAGTCAATAGCTATATTTTAAAGTATAAGAGGTTTCTTGTTATATTTTAATCATAAGGGAACGGGTTAATAGTTAGCATATCATAGGGATTGTAATTAACCCTTTTTTAAATTTAACAACTGATATGGAATTATTTGCAAAAAAAACTTTTTTTGTGTTTGCACTTTTTTTATTAATTTTGAAAATGTTTTTGACACTCAGAAAGCAGAAACAATTTTACCAAACACGTTTTTCTTTCTTCTTTTCGGTATTTTTGAAACAAAAACACAAAATAGTTAGGTTAGGGGAGGGGAAATAATATTAATATAACGAGTTTGTTTTTAAAAATTTTAGACGAAGGGGGATACCCTGACCGGGCTGATAATTATTAATCATTTGATTAGGGCAAATAGTTTTTATTCATGTGTCACACAGACTCTATAGGGCTCCAAATAAGTAGAGAAAAGTCACAACTTGTGACAGCCTGAAATTGAACACAAGACCTCGTACATGAAAGTGAAAATTGATACCACTAAACTAACAAGTCTTGGTAACGAGTTTGTTTTTGATGTACTATGTTGTCTCTTTGATAATTATACGTCTTTGTCTCCACTCTCTAATGCAGCTGAGAAAGGAGAATCAATGTGGTCCTCTACCGGAGCCCATATTTGTGAAAGAAAACGAGGATATAACAACAGAAGGCATCACAATTACACTCCGACGGGCCATTACATACTTCTCAACAATTCAGGCCCATGATGGACACTGGCCTTCTGAATCTGCCGGCCCATTGTTTTTCCTCCCTCCTTTGGTATGTCATAGCTAAATATTAACCATCGCTAATTATTGTTTGCACTAAAACACCTGAATTAAAATATTTATTATTACTTAATAATTATTAGTTAGTTAATTAAAATTGTTATTTAATTATTAGTTAACTAAATAAATGTATATAGCAGTACACAATTTATTTGTTTATTACTTGCAAAATTATAATATTTTGTTCAATATTGATCATTATAGTCAAAAATACTTTTAGTTAATTAAAATTGTTATTTAATTATTAGTTAACTTTTATTTTGTTAAATTTGACTTATTTAGATAAATATAGATAGCTATTTTTATCCATATTTAATTGAAAACATATATAATAATTACTTATGTGGAACAATTGAGTTCAATTAAATTATTCACATGTGCACTTACTTGGATAGTGTCGAAGGTTGCGTTTTATTATATATAGATTGAAAATAACTCATGATACATCTATGTACAAAAAAATTACAACATTTGAGGCCATCAAAATAAGCGCACATGTGGATGATTGAATTGAAATCAACCACATCAATAACTTAATTTATATTTATTTTATTTGATTTGGATATATATAATTATTATTCTTTATCTAAAACATTCAAAATTTGAAATTCAAAATAAGGTAGTTACCAATATAATTTAAATCCAAATAAAATAACAAAAAAATTTATTTTTATTTTCATTATTAATGATATTTATCAAATACTTTATTTTTTAATATTTATTTTATTCAATTTACTGATCATATATTATTATTTCTTAAACTAAAATAGATTATTTAATACCCAGATAAATAAAATTTTCAATGATAGTCACCAGACTTGAATTGAACTTTTAATTTTGTATACTATAAATATATAAATTATATAATGATACACACAAAAAAACACACACACACACATATATATATATATATTTGATTATTTTTATCTACGTACTTAGTACACATGCTTTAGCACGGGTTCCACTAGTTACTTAATAATTTGTAAAATAGTTATTTAATAAATTGAAAGATTAAATCATTATGAAATTATTTAAGAATTCAAAGAATTGTTTTTCTATTCTCTTTAGCTAAAATAAGGCAAATTAAAAAAAAAAGGACAAAAGAGTTGATAAACTAAAGTTAATTGGTTTATAAGTTAAATAATTTATTTTATAATTTTGAGTAGTTAATAAATTATTAAATTAGAAATTAAGTGTTATCATCTATGCTGTACGGATTTTCCTAAAACTGACATAATGCAGTGTCGAACACTTGGGGCACGCGGATACGCCTTGGACAATGCAACGATACGTGACCGACACGCCAGGTGCAGTGTCCGTAAATAAAATCAAAAAGAAAGGGACACGGTGCCCGACACAGCTAGGGAAGTGTCCGACACGTTTTAGGACACGACGGGGGTTATTTTTATATTTTCAAAACTTGGGGGCCTAAATCACTAACATAAATAACTTATCTAAAACCAAAAATTAGATGACATCTTTTTTCTACAAAACAGCATATACATACAACCACATATTTCCCCTCTTTTCATTCTTACTTCTTCTAGCTCTAAAATCAAAATAAAAAATACAATCCAATCTTTTCTTTTACCATTTTAATTTTCTTTTGATTTGAGATAATAGCTCTAGCTTCAAAAAGTAATATTCCATTCTTCTTCCATTCAATTCTAAAGGGTTGAGCTTGGATTTGTCGTAAGTTTTAATTTTTTCATTAATTATTACTTTATTATATTTTTATACATCATTAATTGTATATATATAATTATATATATATATACATATATATAATATTATATATAGCCGTATCTCTGGCGTCGTATCCTAAATTTTTTAAAAAAAATTCATGTCGCCGTGTCCGTATCGTGTCGTATCCGTATCCCCGTGTCCGTATCCATGCAACCTAGGTTATCATGTGATCAATTGGCGAACAGTGTTTATGACCGGAATTAAGTGTTGGCTTCTATTTCCATCTTCTAGATTGGAAATTCTAGTCGACTCCCGCCTCGGTTATACAAATCATTGGAAGTGTTAGGCTTATGTGTATTGTGTGAAAGAGATGGATACAGAATTCACGCTTATCTTTGGACCCAATCTGGCCTAGAATCACCCATTAAAGAGTAGGTTAGTAAATCAAAACCCGACTAATTGATGGTGGGACCAGTTTTGTTTGTCATTTTAAAAAGTTGGAGACCAAATTTTTAATTCCATAGTTATGGGATTAATATTGTATTTTTCTGGATTAATTGCATATAACCAATTTAGCCAATATTTTTCTCAAACTATGAACCACTGCATTTGGCCAGTAGTTGATCTTATGTGAATAAAGTTTCACCCGCTGAAGTGATGATGAATGCCGCAAATTGATGCGAAGTGCAGGTAATGGTCTTATATGTAACGGGGGCAACAAAAGCTATTCTATCACCAGAACATCACAAGGAGATTATACGATACATATACAATCATCAGGTTTTATACATATACATATAAATATATATATATAGATATATACACATAATAATATTCAGTCAATCTTCTCTTGATTTGGTTTGTCTGTGGCGGTTTGCAGAATGAAGATGGAGGTTGGGGGATACATATAGAAGGACACAGCACAATCTTCGGTTCTGTTCTCAGCTATATTACGCTTAGATTGCTCGGTGAAGGCCTCGAAGATACGGCAGTTTCTAGAGGACGAAAATGGATACTCGATCATGGTGGCGCCATAGGTATACCATCATGGGGAAAATTTTGGCTCACGGTGAGAGATAAAAACATCAAATTTACATTCATATATATATATATGCGTACCTACCTATGTCTAAATCACTTTATTGATTTTGATTTCTCTCTAGTAATTGTGTTTTTGCTCTTCTTCTGTCTTAGGTATTGGGAGTGTACGAGTGGGATGGCTGCAATCCGATGCCCCCCGAGTTTTGGTTGCTTCCAAAGTTCTCCCCAATTCATCCAGGTACTTCTTTGTAGTTGTCTGATTAGTCACAAATTTATCTGCACAAACATTTATATTTACTTACTAGTTGGAAAAACAAGTGTAGCTTTTAGTTTAAGACCAAGTTCTTAAGGATGGATGCATATTTATCAATTTGAGTGCAGGAAAGATGTTGTGTTATTGTCGCTTGGTATATATGCCAATGTCATACTTATATGGAAAGAGGTTTGTTGGAACTATGACGGAACTCGTCCAATCCTTAAGACAAGAAATTTATACTGTGCCCTATCATGAAATAAATTGGAATAAAGCAAGAAACACTTGTGCAAAGGTTGGTTGATCTTTGGTTATACTTACGTTTCATACAAATAAAAAAGAAAAGATGGGGAACCATGTTGAACATATTCAAAGATTTTGCTATTTTTTCTTATAATTCTCAGGAAGACCTTTACTATCCGCACCCTTTTGTGCAAGATATGCTCTGGGGATTCCTTCATCATTTTGCTGAGCCGGTGCTAAAACGATGGCCATTTTCTAAACTGAGAGATAAGGCTTTAGGAGTTGCGATGGAACATGTTCATTATGAGGACAAGTGTAGCAGATACCTATGCATCGGATGTGTGGAGAAGGTAGCACTGTGTTTTAGTTCACATCTAAAATTCTACTTGGTTAGGAAATATATCGAAAAGAGATGGTTGGCAGCTTAAAAAACAGCAGATTACATTACTAGTTATTGTATCCTTTATAGGTATTATGTCTCCTTGCTTGCTGGGTAGAGGATCCTAATTCCGAAGTGTACAAACGTCATCTTGCTCGTATACCAGATTACTTTTGGGTAGCTGAAGATGGCATGAAAATGCAGGTTATATTCCGTTCTTTCATTATTCTAACCTAATGCCTATATCTAATTAGACTGTTTCTGTTTCATGAACTTTGGTATGTGACACTATGGGGTACAATTCACCCGTGGCAGAGCCACACTCAACATGTTGCATTAAGTGTTGCTATTAGCTGCAACTTTTAGCAAAGCAGCAGACTCTCATTTCTACAATAAGTAATTGTTGAACCCAATTGCTCTTTTTTGCATAGAGTTTTGGTTGTCAAATGTGGGATGCAGCTTTTTCCGTTCAAGCAATTTTATCAGCAAATCTTGATGAAGAATATGGACCAACCCTGAGGAAAGCGCACAACTTTGTAAAAGCCTCACAGGTTCGATTTGATCTCTGAATATTAATTACCAGAAGAAATCGGTAGTGATTTCTATATAAACATAGTCTGATGGTTTGTGTTAAATTTAGGTTCGAGATAACCCATCCGGTGATTTTTGTAAAATGTATCGCCATATGTCTAAAGGGGCTTGGACATTTTCGACGCAAGATCATGGTTGGCAAGTATCAGACTGCACATCTGAAGGACTTAAAGTAAATTACTGTATTAATTAGATTTTTTGAGTGAGGCAAAGTATAGAAATATTCTCTTAATGTAATTATTTTACTCTTTTTTACAGGCTGCATTGTTGTTCTCCCAAGTGCCTCCAGAACTTGTGGGAGAGGGAATTGAAAAAGAGCGGTTATATGATGCCGTAAATCTTATCTTGTCCCTGCAGGTAAACACTAGTTCCACCCCCACCCCCCAACAAGGAGTGTTTGGAAAACTAAAGAATAAATGATCCATTTCATACATATTTAGAGTTCTACTGGTGGATTTCCAGCATGGGAGCCTCGACGAGCCCAACCTTGGTTGGAGGTATATATATGATTGTTATTCAGGCTTGGACACTTAAGTGTAGTGGTGGTACACAAAAATCTCTATAATTTTGTGATGTTTTTATCTATATTTCAGAAGTTCAACCCTACAGAATTCTTCGAAGATGTTCTCATCGAGCGAGAGTAAGTTCATTGTTCTAATTCAACAAAAGAGTTACGAATTACGATTGGAACACTACAAAGTTCATTTTCTAATTATTGATCGTGCTAAGGATCAAAACAATTCTTGCTCCCTTTCAACCAGCTATGTAGAATGTACTTCATCAGCGGTCCAAGGTCTGACACTTTTCAAGAAGCTGCATCCGGGGCATAGACAAAAAGAAATAGAAAGTTGCATCTCAAGAGCAATACAGTACATTGAAAACACCCAAGAGCTTGATGGTTCATGGTATCTATAATTTTCATAGTTTAACTAATTATATTTTTCGTCTGCCCCATCTTTAAAAGTAGCGGTGAAGAGTTAGTGATCCCTCACGTTATTACTTTAATTAAGACCATAATCTAGAAAACAAAATTCTCATTTTAGAAATTATATTCTTATCCTTGGACCTTCAGAAAAAGAAATAAAGTGACTAGTGAGTTAGATATTTACAATATAATATTGTATACAGGTATGGTTGTTGGGGAATATGTTATACGTATGGGACATGGTTTGCAGTAGAGGGCTTGGTAGCTTGTGGTAAGAATTACCATAATTCTCCCACACTCCGCAAGGCTTGTGATTTTTTGCTGTCAAAGCAGTTACCTGATGGTGGATGGGGTGAAAGCTATCTTTCAAGCTCAAACAAGGTCAGGAACAACCTTTTTATTATGTATTTCAAAAGACAAAAGTTATATGTATTTTCCGGGAAGAACGTAATTAGGAAAGAATTCACCAAGTTTTTCATGTTAGTATCAATCTTGATTTCTCGGTGTAGGTATACACTGGTCTTGAAGGTAATAGCTCAACTTTGGTGCAAACTTCATGGGCTCTGCTGTCCCTCTTAGCTGCTGGACAGGTTAGAAAATATAATGTTTAGACAATTGAAATTATTTTATAATAGTTTGTTGTGAAATTGAGTCTATGTTCAGAGGCTGCAAATTAGCAAGTTTTTGTTTCTTTATCAATTTGTGTCTAGAATTTTCATCGATGGATTTCCGAAAAATAAGAAGAGGAAGAAGAAGATGCATATCAAAGACATGCATGCATTTGACATAGTATTTATCAAGGTTAAATGTTCATTGATCATAGAACTACCAATCCAGTTTTTTAATATAATGCAGAAGTTGGAGAATAATCAATTGTGATTTAACGAGGGCTTAACATGTCAGTTAGTCTTCTATATTAATTAAATTTGAATGTTGAGAACAAATTCTAATCTTGATCTGTTTTCAATCAGTATTGCATGAACCCAGTTTCATATCAAATATGAACGACAATTCTATGTGACATTTAACAACACTATCACCCATTTGTATTGGGATTCATGATATATTTTAGCAGGGCCTTGAAACGCCAAAACCAGCTCAGTACGATTGCAATTATTGTTGTAGTGGGACCCACATACGAATGGTTGTGATTATATAAGACTTGTTGTCTTAAAACTCTCAGAAAAAGCATTCATACTAATAGTACATTTCTTTATGATTATTCATGTATTCCATCATACTAATAACAGTCCCTGCACACACCGGGTCAATACTTCGGACCTAAATTTGTTTTAAAAAGTCAACATTATTTATTTGAAATCAAGAAAAAACAAGATATGCACATTTTCAGTATCATGTGTTTTTTCTTTCTTGTTTTGACAAATGTGCTTAATATTTTATGTGATTCAGGTTGAGATTGATCCGTTGCCTATACATCGAGGGATGAGGCTGCTTATAAATTCACAAATGGAAGATGGTGATTTTCCTCAGCAGGTAATTCATAGTCACAGACTCACATCTTTAACATTTTTCCAAATTCCAATAAAATAATTAAATATTCGATAATAATGGTTTTGTCTAGGGTTGTAAGTAAATCGAGCCAAGCAATGTATTGTTCGAGTTTGTATGAATATTCATTGAACTTCAAAAATTGTGTGGTTTGATAGCTACTCTGGCCGAGTTCGAACGAGCTCCACTAGCTTGTTCTTTCACATACATTTTATCGTTGTTTAACTAATCAAGTCGAGCTCAAGCCGAACTTCAGATTTAATTGAACATAAAACTGTATTCAAACCTGTTTGTTATGTTAAAACGAATTGAGCTTTTGACGTTCATCTTGAATCGATCGAGTGTCGAACAGCTTAATGTGTTTTTCAGCCCTAATTTCGTTGTATTATTCTAACCAATTGGTGGTTTTTGTTGAGAGCAGGATATTACAGGAGCATTCATGAAAAATTGTACTCTCAACTATTCATCATATCGAAACATCTTCCCCATATGGGCTCTTGGAGAATATCGCCGCCGCAATCTTCAAGTATCATCGTGGTGTACAAGTGAAAATATCAGAATTGTGGACAATAAGCTATTATCAATTTGATATTTTGATGTCTTTTGTCACTTAAGTCGATTGTACAATGACTTTGTTTGTATAATGCACCTATGTGTATATGCCCCTTTTTAATATTTATTTAATTTTGTGTAAACTAAAAATGGTGTGAAGAAATTTCTATGATTTGGTGAATGCAGCTTAATAATTATTTTGATCATATTCAATGAGTCCAAGGTTTCCATATGTAATTGAGGATTGCGCCAATGGATGTTCAGTTGGTCGCTATAAAAGTGATTTAATTAATTAGCAGGTTTCAGAATGGAAGTTTTGAGTTTATATGATGGACAAGATGATTGGCATTTGTAAATCCATTAAAAATAAAAGTAAAGCAGATACTTACGGTTATAATGCATAGTAGAACAGAAAAAGGACATTTTCTGTTTGCTTCTTCAGAACTCAATGATTTTGCTTATGATTTAGTCCATATATGCGTATTATTGTTTTCTCCCAATTTTCACGTTTTTATATGTTCTTTTGCTTGTAGGAGTACGTGCGACTTTAACATGGCATAAAAGATTGAAGATTGCTTTGAATGCTGCAGCCAAGCGGGCTTGTTTTTATTCATGGCGTGGGGAAATCTATTATATACAGGGATTTTAAGACTTCTTACTTCTAAATTCAGAAATTCCATAAGTATATTTGTATATGAAATAACTGTTTGATTAAACAAAAATAAAGTAGTACCAAGTTTCTGCGTATGCTTAGAACGACGTTCCTCTGGTTATTCAAATTATATTTTAAAATCTTCATAAATTATTCAAAGGCTAAAGAATATAGGAAACCCGCGGGATTTCAATGCAAAACTTTCTGGTTTTGGACTGGCAAGAGTCGGGCCCACGGGAGATGAAACTCATATCTCCATCAGGGTTATGGGTACTTATGGAGTTATGGTCTGCCCCAGAGTATGTCATGATTGGTGAGAATTACGATGGATAATTCTATAACGAAACAAGCGTAACAAAATCAGTCAACTGTTCACCATTGATATGATAGTGTTGGGGGATGAAAACTACACACTCAGCCATGATTTAATAATGAAAAATGGATAGTTCTATTGCTAAGATTCCACTATAGCATCACCCGTATTATTACTTGCATTGAACTTCAACTAGTATTCTTCTTCGCATAACAAACAAAATTCACTTGCATGAGTTCGATGGAACTTGATTGATTCTACAAGATTTGATTTTAGTATGACTGATTATCATTATCATAAAAGATTGGCGCTATAGTTCTATTTCACTTCTGTTATTACCTCCTACAACTGCATCATTATGTTGATTGATCAAGTAATCATTCTTATCCAATTGTTCAAGGACATTTGACCACAAGAAGCAACAAGTATGGTTTCGGGGATAATACTAGGTAGATCGAAAGTAATACTCCTTGTGTCAAAATCTTTCACATACTAAGTTATATTGTGTGTGGACCTCACACACAATTGTATGAAAGAGATAGACACATTGATACAACTTGGAGTAACAATCCCGTACAATAGAATTTTCCTAGTTTCAAAGTCATTTTGCTTGAGATGCTTATCGGGAGACGAGCCATGGACAAGAGCAGGCCAAGCCGAGGGCATAATCTTGTGGAGTGGGCCCGTCCGCTCTTGAACCACAACAAGAAGCTTTTGAGAATATTGGATTCTGGAATCAAAGGGCGATACTCCTATAATACTCTCATGAAGGTGGCTAATCTTGCATATCTATGTCTAAGCCAAAACCCGAAAGGAAGGCCTGCAATGAGTCTAGTAATCGAGATGCTTGAACCCCTTGTAACACAAATGAGCAGAGAAGATGTGACTCTGCAGAGTGGAAGGGGCTGTGTAATACTTTATGAAGTTCCAAAGGAAATGAATAGAAACGAACTCAAAAGTGAGAGCAAAAGAGAAGGTGAGACCGGAAAGAGTAAATATGGCACTAGAAGGAGCAAAAGTGAGCCTCCAAAGGAGTTGAACCTTTATGACCCTTCGACAGATGCTCTGTGTAATTGTAGAACTTAGCAAATGACATCAAATTGGAGATAATAAAACTTGAAAGAGAGGGCCATTGTATTGATATAACGTTAGGTCATGTTTTTTGAAAGAGTTGATAACTGGAGTTGATTACAGTTTCTAGAGAATTTAAACATTAATAGGACATTTTCAGTTATCTTGGTCTTGTTTCTGGATTTGAACAAGTTTCATCACTTGAACAACAATATGGAAATGAACTCCATTCAAGAAGTGCTAGAGAGATTCAAACATGAAAAGAAAAATGTCTAACCCCAAAGCTGTCGCAGTGTTTTGCCAAGCTCAAGAATGAATTTTCTCTCTGCAGTATTTAAAATATCCAATTTGGGAGCTTCGTGGATTGCATATAAGAAGTCTCGCTTTGATTTTGCTGAGAGCACCAAGTAATTTGGTCCATGGATGTTATTGAGGTCCACAAGCTAAAGAAGAACAAACACAGTTAGTATTGCTCCAAGAAATCTTGATAACACTTACATGAAAATATGTGAATACAACATGTTGGTAGTAAAAAAAGAAAGTTGCATCAGTTACTGCAATCCAGATATTAATTAATAGTCAAAGTGAAAGCGCAAGACAAGTGAAAGATACTAATGCAATTCATGCTCTCTCTTGGGATCTCGGCGGATGATTAAGCATCTGTTACAGTAGATATGCCAATTTTGTATGTCAAATTAGTTAAAATTATTAAACCTTCAAAGTTCAAACTTACAAAAATTGACTCATATTATAGCCATCTCAAGTACACGAGAGAATGCACTGAATATGAAGCTATGAGAACAAAATCATCATTTTCTCATCAAGAGACCACGAACATAATGCTGCTTTATATGCACGAGACAATGCATTTATTTCCTAGGACTCTCATGGCATGATGTCCCATGAATGCAAATTAAAAATAATCCGGCATAGTTAACGAGCAGTTTCCAGAAAGATATAAACCACAAGCAATTAATTAAACTCAATTGAACTGGCCATGTTTTGTAGACATTATCAAGGTCCATAACCAAGTTTTTCATTGTCCCATGTCAATAATGAAAAAACTAAACAAATAAACACATTTTTCATTTGTTCTATGAATTCACCTTACAGAATGACAAAACATTTGTAGTTCAAACAGTACGTTCTGGCAAATGTAAATGCTTTAGGATAGAAACGTGTTTAATGACTAATTGGAAGAAAAAGTAACCGGAAAAAGTAGAAAAGAATTCAATATGGAAAATAAGTTAATGAGTTGCTCTTCGTAGACAGCCCAAGAAATTCAGTGCATACCCACAGGCGTGTATCTTATCTCTGAAGATACAATAATCTTAAAGAGGGGGTTTCTTTATACATGTGCTTCATATGTGCTCAGGCATGATTCTAACCCACTAAAAAGATTGTTTGGCTAATTTTCAAATCCATCATGCAATTGAGAGGATAAAATTCAACAATTACACGTGCGTTCCTTGTGAAGTCCACAGTAAAGAGTGAAAACATTGGGCCAAAACTAACAACCCCCTCTCTCCTCTCTTTAATTATGTCAATAAAAAGAAAATAGCAATCGGAATAACTTACCTGTTGTAACCAAGGAATTACAGAGTTCACAAATCTTTGCTCTAATAAGTATGAAGCAAAAGTGCTTAATAGGTCACTCGCAGTCATTTCTGATAAACTTTCCAGAACAGGGCCTGTTCTATCCAGAAGCTCAAACAAAAGAAGTTCATTCCTCGAACGCAGAGCTTCACCATATGCTGAGTCCAGATCGCCATCACACAAATAATCATTAATTACTTTCCATGGGCTATTCTTTGTTTCCAGTTTATTTAGCCTTGGCTTAGTAGGAGGAAATGGATCGAAAACGCTACTCTTTCTTATTTGGTCTCCACTAATTTCTGGACAAAAACTCGATGGAGTTCCCTTTGCTAAAGAACTTATACTTGACTTAAGAGTCGAACCGCTCCACATGTTTGAGTTTTGTTTCCCAAAACTGCTTGATCTGCTCCTAGTAAACGTGTTCCCCTCCCAAGTTCCTGTGTGCTTAGTTGGCAAAAGTGGAGGTTGTTTGTTACTATCCACTGATGGCCTATAACTGCATGTAGAAAGTCTAGGGGAAACAATGCTAGGACTTCTCTTCAGAAGTTTGGTTGCAAATGAATCCGAATATTTTCTCCCATGAACAAGTTCGTGTGCCATTTTATCAACCACTAGCTCAAGATTTGAGACCTTCAACTGTATTACCGACACACTATCTATTACAGAAGTCGTAAATTCCTGAAAGTAGAAAACCAGAAGTTCTGTTAATTGCTTATACAGCACATTAAAAAGAATCTAATTCTCTTTGGGTTTGTTTTTTAATTTAACCATAATGGGGCAGAGGAATTCATTTATGGAGGGGCAGTTGGGATGGAAATAGCATAAAACATAAGGAAAAACCAGTTGCTTCTACATTTTAAAACCCAAAAATCTTGTTTTCCTGACGTTGCTAATCAACTATAAGAATGTTGTTTAATTTTGTTACTTTTAGGCAAACCAGATGTTTATTTCTTGTTGCAAGTTCTTTATCTTAAGTAACACATATAGGTCATAAAAGCTTAACAGATTTCTATTTGTTGTTTGATACTAGAATATACTTGTATATAGACTACTGAATACAATTAAAAGTCAATGCAAGGCAAGGCAGCATTGTAAAAAATTTAAATCATGTTCCTTAATGGTTGCAAGGCATCTACTACAATGAATAGTCAAATGAAACTAATGGTCAAGAAAACAAAAGAAGTTACCTTTAGCATATCGATCAAATTAGATTGCTTATTTTCGATCTCCAAAAGTTGCTTTCTAATTAACACCATGTCCTTTTCTGTTTGTGAACAACAGTCATGCGTAGTGAGCGAAGTTGAGTCTGTAACAGTTGAATCTAAGCTTCTACGATCATGCCTTTTAGTCATGTATCTTTGCTCTTCAATACTAACTTCATCAGCTACAAACCTTTGGTTAGTTCCAGTTGACTTCACCAAACTGGCATCATCAAAAGCATCACAATGTTCATTGATAACTTTTGATTTGATGTTTTCAGTAAAGAGATCAGAAACAGATGAGCATTCCTGTTTGTCATCCACTTCTACATAATCGTATCCAATATTCTTAATAGTCCTAACATCAGAGTTTATTCTTTCACAACTCTTGGTAACAGAACTACCCTCAGATTCATCATTCTGATTCTCTGCTACTGCAAAGTTACGACTCTTTGGAATTGCAATTTCTATTTGCCAGTCACTTGTTCCAGATTGCTCAGAGTTCTCAGTACAAGTTTTATCAGCTTTTCTAGACGAGAGAGGTACCCTTTTCTTAGCCAACTCCCTACCAAATTTAGTCGGTGTAAGTTTCTTCATTGTTGAGTCACTGGCGCTGGTAATATCACCATATTCGTCTTTGTAGGATGTTTCTGCATGAGGTAAATAACTTTTACATAAACCAAATATCCTTTACTACAAAAATGACAACAAGATTAAAAGAGACAATAGGGACATGCTGACATCACATCTAACAACAGAACTCACTGATTGCATGAAACTTTTACATGTATGAAGAACCTGTTAATCTCTTCCCAAGCTAAATTCTAAAGATCATAAGAACCTCTTTGCATCCACAAACAATGCAAATTTCAAAAATGCCACAGCTTGTCCATTTGTTATAATGATATGTGGCAGAGAATTAGATAGTAGAAATAATTGCAGAATATCAATTTGAGCTGACACAAAAGAGTATTTAAAACAATTATTGAAGCCCCTGTTAACAACAGTTACTACTTAAATACATAAAAGAGTAAGATAGGTAAAAGAAATATCCCCGCATAAGACAGCATGCATCAGGATATGGAAGAACTTCCGAGATGACGTTGAATCTTTGCATCTGGCAGTTTCTAGCACATCCAAAAATTGGGGCATTTATGAGAGTACCTATGAGAGAAGATCCAGCTTCAGAAGGTTCTGGTGTGTTGGGCCCAGGAAGATTTCTCCACAGCTGCAAAGCCTGCAAAGCTATGTCTCTAACTGGTTTCACCTACTTAAGAGCAAAGCAATATGAGATTCCAAAATAATGAAGCTTCTGGAGTACATAATTGTTGAATAACAAAGCTAACCTTGTCGAATCGACATGATTCGAGAGAACGGATACAAGAAGAGCGATATGAGCCTAAGCATGCTACACCACAAGAAGCAATATCTCCTAATGCGGCACAGGCTGCTTTACGTGTTGCCCAGTCACTGTTCTTCAGTGCTTCCTGAATGCTTGTCAATGCAGCAGTTAAGGAATTCTGTGTCGGAGTACCACCAGCCTGAAACATTCGACAAGACACTAAGTTTATTACTTTGTAATATCAATACTCTGCTGACTGGCATCAGTATATGTCGACATTAATTTTGAAATGCATTATCAGGAGTGCTCACTATGAGCTATTTGTGGGCCAATTACTGCATTTGAATGTGTCGTTGTAGTAAGTGCAAATTAAGGAAATAACAGAAGCCTAAACACAATTGTGACTATACATAAAGTGATTGTCAGTCGGAGCATTAGATTTGATGATTCAAAAGAATGAATGTCCTTTCAAATTTCAATGGTTCCTTGATGATAACTCATGTAATACTTACTCAAATTAGAAGAAAAGATTTATAAGCCTGAAGGTTAATGCAGAAACAAAGAAAATGGATAGGCGTATTGGACAGAGACGGACCAGAATGATACTCCTGTTCAACTCAAGGACTGCTGGCTTTGCCATGAAATGAGGGTTTTTCAGCAACTTTACAGTTCTTGCCAACATCTTTTGCAAAACCAAGGGAGGAGGATCGTGAATATTGTCAATGACCCGCGATAAACACAATGCCGAACCAGACTGCACGTACTTGTTCTGCTCACCCAATGCTTCAAAAAGTGGCCTCACAAGCACGACGAAAAACTCATCACTTTCAATCCTACTACTACTCAATTTGGACGCTAAGATACCTACTGTTTCCACACACGCATCTCTTACAACAGAATCTGAGTCCTTTAGCCGCTTAACAATGCTAGCTATCATCTTTGACAGATGGGGTCCAACAAGATCCTGATGGAAAGTTGCCAGTGTACCCATTAGGCGAATGCATTCCTTCCGAACTGCACTTTTCTGCTCAGAATCGGTGTCTAATATGCAAGACAAAAATGGAGCAACCCCATCAGGTGTCAAGCATTCCACTGTTTTCTCCAGCTCCTCGACCCCAATTCGATAAGTATCCCTATCTGCAAGCTTGCTGAGTGCAGTAACCACTCGCTGTTTCAGCTGAAAAACTGATTGCTGATTACTCACCCTAGAACTTGCTTTCCCTTTCACCATATTTACATGTGTCTTCATCTTCATTCAACTTTAAGCTAAATTCCCATTTTAGTCAAATGCTAACTCCAGCATCAATCTTTAAGCCCCAACTTTCCTCAATTATCCCTTTAATTTCAAACATAAGTGTTAAGAAAACATCAAAAATGCTATTGCATTACATCTAAAAGGAAAAAAAAACAATTAATTGAGACATAGCCCAGGAAAGTAAAAAGGGTTGCTAATATGTTAAAGACTAAACTATAAAATATTTAACCAAATAATTAGTATACCTATACCGAAAATTTTGATCAAATTAAAAGCAAAAACTTACATGAGAGTCCAACCATTATCATCCTTACATTGCAGAATAATTGTATTATGAGCTAGAATATCATGTGACACAGCATTAGTAAAAAGCATTGCATTGAGATTGAAGAAGCAAAAGTGCAATACTAACATGGAATAATAAAATATGCATAGCTAAATCCTAGAGTACTGACATGGAGCTACTTTAAATTCAAATTCAAATATATATATATATATATAATGAAAAGAAACTATGAAAAGAACGAATCTCACAGTATATAGCAGCGGAGTTCGAGAATATCTCACCCGTTAGTACGCATAGAGAAGCTGCCGAGTGTGTGTGTGTGTGAGAGAGAGAAAGATAGAGAGAGAGTGTGTGTGATATATATATGTGTGTATGTATATATATTTGGGTAATTGAGCTTTGGCGCTTGGGCATCGGTTTTCGAATCTGTAAGAGGAGCGTTTGTTGTGTGGGCCTTCATTTCAAATCACGCTTGAAGACAAATTTGGGCTTTTCTGTAGATGGGTTTTTGAGTATGTTTCAAATTTCAAAATCCCTAATTATTAAAGATTAGGTTATAACTGAGTCCCGATAATTTGAATGTGTATTTTGTGTCTATTTTTTTTATAGTGTATGGACACAAGATGCTGTGTAGAGACCACAAATAATACGCTCTACTACGTGAGACAGATAAATATTAAAAGCATTGAATTTGGTCTAACACAAATTTTTCTTTATTTCTATGTCTAGCTCCGGATATTGATTTCACACTGATTAAAAGAATGAATTCACTTTTTGATGAATACGTTCGCATATTTCTTTAACTAAAATATTGAGATTTATAAATTTAATAATACAATGTGTAAAAAATAATGTAATTGTCACCATCACAAAAGAAAATTACAGTTATGGAAAGGTTACTTGGCCTTTTTTTTAATGTAAATTGATAACTACTTGGAGTTTTAGACTTATTTTGAATAAAAATGGACAACATATTTATAAAAATAAGCAAAATTAACTATATATGTGGCAAACTCGAGCTTATTGTAGCTATTCAATATTCATATACGTGCACATATATATGCTTACTTGGACAATCTCATGTTTCTCTTTTATTACATAGATTTTAATAATTGATTAAGTCGATGGTGATTTTTTTATTTTTAGTATGTCGCTTCTTAGAAGTACTCATATAGGGCCTAATGATGTTTTTTCTTAGTGGTGGAATTTGAACTCCGCTTATCGTATAATTACTTCTCTATTTATATAGTAATTTTATTTTTATTAGCTTGTAGTAAAAAATCATTTATTAATGATAATTAGTTTAATATTTGATATCTTTGTTACAGTACAAAAAAAAAATACACAGAGAGAAGTTGTGTGTTTGTCTTTGAAGGGCAAAAGCAACATTCCAATAAACTGGTTCTGAATATCAGAGTGCACACGATAGTATCATTTCATCATATGAGTTATCAGTTATCACAAATAATGCGCACATCCAAAGCAAAAAAAAAAACACTTAAATGGTGGTAGATTGAGGCTATTATTTCTTTGTGAAACTATTCATCGTCTATGGTAAGACCCAAAAAACAAATCCAATAATTTAATATTGAACGTAAAAGCTCGTTTGCACTCTACTACGACTAGTTGTCATAGTAAACCTAGTTAAAACACATTTTTCTATTTGGTAGAAGCTTAGCTCGATTACCAAGACCCCTCTAAAATAAATTTTTATATCCAAAAAATCAATGAAAATATTTTTCGATCTCGTAAACCCACTCTACAAACTTTTCATTCAAAAAACTCCAAAAAATTAAGATTAAGAATTGTTTTGACTAAACTATCCTTCATTAATTAAGTTAAGAGTTGATAAATTGATCTTTTTATCAAAAAAAAAAAATTGTTTTAAAATTTTCAAATTGATAAGTTGAATAATACATATATTTATTTTTAGTATTAAATATTTAATACTTTTATATAATTTGTTATTTATTTTGTTATGATAATTATCTAAAAAAATACTTTTTAAATGTTTTAAGAAGATTAAAAATCTGAAAAATTTAAAAATAAAATTATATTTTGAAATAAATAAATCTCTATACAAAACTATAATTAATTAAATTTTAGTCTAGAAGGCTAAGGGCAATTAATTTCATAAATTTATTAACCCTAAATCTTGGGCTTTTTGGAATGAAAAGTTGGTAGAATAGGTTTTTTGAAATTGAAAAATTTTATCAAGTGTTTTTTGAATATAAAAATTTATTTTAGGGGTTTTTAGTAATTTTCCCAAGATAATATAATGCGAGTTTAAAATTGAAATCACGTTCAACTCGTGATCGACTCGATTAAAATGTGTTTGAGGTCAATTCAGTTAACAATTAAACCAAACTCAAAAATTATTTTTCAATCTCGATAAAAATTCACCAAGAGGAAATAGTAACTTTTTAGCCCACGTGGTTTATTTACGGACTATTTGCATCCACCTTCCATGAGGTATTACACTTTTATAATAACCTCCCCTCATGTATTAAAATTTGACATCCACCTCCCCTGTGTATAAAAAAAGGTTAATTCCCTGTGTATAAAAAAAGGTTAATTGCAATCTACCTCCTTGTGTTATTCGAAAGGGTTAATTTGTCGTCTCTTTTTATTTGTTCTAAATAGAGAGCAGAGCAGATAAATGAGAAGTAAAAGTATAAAGAAAATTTAAATATTCACTTGAGAACGCAAATATGATTTGAAATAATAAATGACAATAAACTCGAACAATGAAATGCCTAAATTATCAAATAATATATAGAACCTCTCCAATTTTTAATGAAGCTATCAACTCTGAAGTCATTTTTGGCTCCGTAAGCAAAGTGATCAAAACTAAATTACTTTTTCATGTTCATGTGTTTTGTTTATTGCACTAGTCAATAATACAAATCTATAAAGATAAAAAATAACTTAGTTTATAAAATAAACACTACTAATTTATTGAAACTTGCTTCAATTTAAAAAGTATAATTAAAGAACCGCATAAAGGAAATTCAGAAACTAAATATTTAAATGTATATTATTTGTTCTTATTTTTGTTAGTTAAAAATAACTATTGTTTGAATTATTTTTAATGAAAATTTTCATAAGCTTAATTTATGTTGCTACATTTTTCTATTTAATAAGAAAAAGAAAGAAATGAAAAGAAAACTAAAAAATAGGAAAAAGAGGTAAAAAGAAATGTAGTATATATTATTTACTGCATTTTTTTATAGGTGAATGCCAAATTTCAATACATAAGGGGAGGTCTTGCCAAAGTACAATACTCAAGGGGGACGTGGAGGTAAATAACCCTTTATTTACAAATCCTAATCTTGAGGACTACAAAACATTCGTGCTTAATAGCTTTACCAGAAAACCAACAGGCTAATCATGATCAAGCCACTACTTCAATACAAGCTATGAAGAATCTATAAGCACCACAAAACAGAAACCGACATCATTATCAGAAGCAGAAACAACATTCCCACTACAAAAAGAGCTAAATCTGAAACACCATTCATGCCACTACTTTAACAAAAGCTTGGAACTAGAATTAAAACACTAAAACCAACTGGTATAGAAGATGAGCTGAAAGACGAAATGCCTCCAAATTCAAGATTCATTTTCAGCTGATTCATTGAGTGTGTAGAAGAACCCGTGTGTGATATTCTCCTAGAGCCCAAATCGGGAATATATTCCTGTATGCAGCATATGTGATCATGCAATTCCTATTGAATACCCCCATTATCTCCTGTAAATCGAGGTGACCGGTGAAAAGGTTAGATAATGGTCATGTCTCGAACAAATTGAGGAAATGAAATAAATCATCCGATGAATGCATGCTGTAGTGCATCAGCATTATCGTTCATCAAAAATGTCTCCTTAATAAATGATGTCTAATAT
Organism: Buddleja alternifolia; assembly: GCA_019426215.1. Lineage (NCBI taxonomy): Eukaryota > Viridiplantae > Streptophyta > Magnoliopsida > Lamiales > Scrophulariaceae > Buddleja > Buddleja alternifolia. The sequence continues at coordinate 30,881,170 of CM033398.1, forward strand.
TTAACCTTTCTGTCTATCCATTACTTTATTCACAATTTATAAGACTCGGCAAGTGTAATTTCAACTCGGATTAATCTTATTTTATGGTCCGATAGAACTAGGCCGGATTATATTCCAACCTGATAATCCAGCTATCAAAGACGTTCTATGATCTGAATTACAATGTGCACTACTAAGATTTTTGTCGATTTTCATGATTCTGGCATAACATAGAGTGTATATCGAAAATATTCAGCTTTCCAATTTTTACAAAAAATTAACAAAATTACCTCTTGTGGGTAATCTCCATTTTCACATTGAGAATTTATTAGGACTTTTGCTGCACGATGCAATGGGGTGGGATCTCTCTCTGCCTGCAGCACAGTAACAGAATAAGAAAATAGATTTACATTTAAATTGATGAAATAAATGGAAAGCCTTTGACTGTTCTCTAAACAGTATAAATAAATTTTATATGTTAACTCATGATGCTGACAGTCAATTTGAATCAAACTAGTCATGTTCTCACACTTGCATGCTTCAGTTCTTATTTACGTAAGTTGAATATAAAACTTGATCAAGTAAAATCAGTGACACTGTGGGTATGAAACCAGACAAAAGTAAAAGATAAAATAAATAGCAATACATATATAGTAATTGTTAAAAAAATATTTACCTGCCCAGCATCAATGAGAGACAGCAAAGCCCATCCTGTATTTACCACATGGGACTTGTTGCCTTCTAGATTTGAGTATACCTGTACAGATGAAGCAATATTTTAGTATTGCAACTCCCTTACTTTTATGTATAGCATCAAAGTCAATCAAATTCAGCCAAAAATAAGAATTAATATTTGCCAGTATACTCGTGAGCTATGCGTCAGATTTAAAATATATTTTACACTTGAAACAACAGATATTAAGATTTCCAAGTCACATTAGACAGGAATGTTCAAACACTGGTTTAGCCAAACCCATCATTTTGTTCCACCACATCACAGTTAGACAAATATTAGAGAGAGAGAGAGAGAGAGGGGAGGAAGTCTTGCCGTCTTACTTCTACTCTTTCTCATCAATTAAACTATAAAAATTTTCTTATCACACAGAAAGGAAAAATTCAGTTTATTTCAACATGGAACAGTAGTATTCAATTAGACTTGTAAGATATAGTTAAAGTTAAATCTTTTGAGCATCAAAAAACTATATTAGTCTACAAAACTCATCCCACAATGAACCATAGTCATAGTATAATCTTTCAGTTTTTATAGATTTATATCATCAATCACAATTGTCCGCAATGACTAGTCCAACTCTCTAACATATAGCCCTGTATTTGAGCCCATGCATGCTAACATGAAGATGATTCCTACTCAGTTGAAATCCATTTATGTTTGCACATCTTTCAAATTTGGTGATGGATGGCCTCGGTTAAACTTTTAATTTCCATTTCTTTAACATCAACTGATCATTTTGCTTACAACATATCAATAGATGAGAGAAAGAAACAGTTAATATAGAAAATATCAACCTTGTTTTGACATGAAAGATAACTCTCCCCCCAACCACCAGATGGAAGCTGTTTAGACAACAGAAATTGACAAGCCTTGCGGATAGCAGAGCAATTGCTGAAATTACGCCCAGCTGCCACCAGGCCTTTAATCCCAAACCATGTTCCATAAGTGAAGCAAACTGCCCAAGAACCATACCTGTGATAAAATTTCTAATATTAAAACACTAGAGAATAGAACGTTAATAAATTCCAATGACGACTCATGGTTGATGGCTGGATTAAAATAGTAACGAAAGCAAGCAACATGAAAGAAACCTCACCAGGAGCCATCTGCTTCTTGTATTGTCTCAATGAACTTGGCACTTTTTTCAATACAGTGTTCCACTTCTTCTTTCCGATGCCCAGGATATAATTTCCTAAATGCTGTTAACGCTTGAATAGCAGCCGAGGTGCATTCGACATAGCTACAAATTCAGTGAAGTTCATATTAGTTAAAAGGTTGCTGGAAGGTAATGCCCATTTACCAACTCTTTTATGGATCTATATCAGAAAGCATGGAAACTATCTATGTCGAATTTTTCTGCCATGTGTAGTCCCTCTAATGTGGATTCATTTTATGTTCTTGTATTAAAGTAGTATTCAATCCAGAGAGAGACGAGCAATGATATGATATAAACAGAAACTCTGAATGCTTTTAATGTTTTAGTGTGTGTGAGACAAAGAAACATCAAAAAGGTTGTCTACAGAAATGCAGAAGCTCAGATATCTTACGGATAGTCAATCACAATGTCCCCAAAAGTTTCAGCAGGGTTGATTAGCTGTAAAAAGGACATAGAGAATCAAATCAAAAGGTAATAACAGAACCCAACAGGAAGAGATAGCACTGGAAACTAATCAAGTTCGTATACAATGCAAAATGTAGAACAAATGAGTTCCGAATGACCATAATTATGATCTCTGGACCCTGATCAGTAAAACGCAAACATAATTCTATGATGAGATGATCAAATAATGCTATAGAAATTAGCATATAGACATGTTCCAAATGTTCCATAAATTATCTAAAAGATTCAAAGAGCATATCAAAAAGGAGAAACAGAAACAGCATATAGATTGCTCAGGTCGGAATCAAGAACAGTTTGTTCCATTTATTGCATCGCTATGGAAGTAACATAAATTAAAACCTCAAGTTTAATAAAGTCAAGCTCCAATATACAGCAAGGACAGAGACAAAATATGGATGTGAGAAGACAAGCACACACATATATTAACGTGCTTAACAGTATTCAAGAAATTAAAATACAAAAAAATAGTTGATGTAGTGTTGATAAGGTATACACATAGAATAAGGTACCTCCAGCCAACTATAGGATCTTGTCAGTTCATATGTCGCAAAGCCTCCATCAGCATTCTGCAAAGCAGGAAATATTAATTCAGGTTTGCAAAAATGGTAATAGTCACTTCAGATGCAGCCAGGAAGGATCACAAGTCACAACAAATTATGAGAATAAAAAAGTAGAATTTTATAGTATACAGAAGAAAGTATATCGAGATCCACGCTCAATTGATTCTTTTCTTTACTATTGACCCAAATTTGATGTTTGTTAGTACTTTCTAGACTTTCTTAAGTTTTTATTTTCGAAAAGTTTCAATAACCATCAAAGTTTGGATAGGCATCTCCATAGCAGCATGGCAATTGTTCTCTCTTTTTCGTACTTAAATTTATGGATGAGTAAAATAAAATAGTATAGAGTTCAGTAAAGCTTATAACGAAACTACTTCACTGGAATTAGTACTGTTGATGCATATGAAGCACACGTTTCTGCAGGACAATGAGCCTTCAAATAAAGCAGCCACACTGAAATAATTTTGTATTTTAGCTTGGGTTTTTGTTTAAGCTCGAATCAATTTGTTTCAGTTCTTTTTAGCAAGCGAAACTTGAACAAAATTTCCAATTACAAAAAACAGGTCTGTTTGTTCATTCAGATCATGCAACTGAAATCCCCACTTTGAATAACTGACTATAAACAGAATCAAAGAACACAGCTTGGTTGAAATCGCACAATCTCCATTACATATAGAATCATCTAATGCACTTTGAGGGGTACCACAAATAATATATGTAAAGCATTTCATGAACCACCAGTGGTGCTATTTTAGTAAAATATCAAAAGCTGCAAGACATAATACTTTCTCCACAATCGTACATCAGTGCAGATTATCAAACCCCAAGATACCTCCCATGTATTGTCAGCTAAAATCCACAGGATAATGTTCCGAAAAACACACTATCCAAGGAACAAGATGAAAGGTTTCATTTCATCAAAGATAAATTACTTCCAAATTTGTGACATCATCTTTTCCATTGATATCCCAAATGTATAATGTACATCACTTGATGTAATAAAAGTGAAAAAAAGCTTCTCTCTAACTGTAATAATAACCAGTGGTAGTGCATTTCCATGCTAAACTAAGTCAAAAATGAACCAATAACAAGTCTAAAACCTGTATACTCACCCACCCTCACCCAAAAAAAAAATTATAAAAGAAGTGTAATACCTGTAGTGAGAAAATAACATTCACAGCATCGTATAACCGCTTTGCATCCAGTGGTTCACCAACAATATCTGCTGGTAATTTTGATAGTAACAGAGCTGCCTGAAATAACATTTATGGTTCACCAGAAATCATTGTACTAGAATATACAAATATTGTAAAACTGAAAAATAATAAATAACAAAGCCTCTTCAAATTAAAGACTTGTTACTTTCAGTCCCTCAGCAGTGCAATCTGAAATAGGCCAACCGTGGTCTCCGGTCGAAAATGGCCAAGCGCCTTTGGAAATGTGACGATACCAATAATCTAGATTGCCAGGGCAATCATCTAAAACCTTTAAAATCAAGGAAACGGAAATTATAAGATAATTAGCACGAAAAACCAAAAGTAACAATAATAAGTAAATAGATGTTACGAATGCATAAAGAAAAACTTAAGGTAGACCTGTGAATTCTTTATATAAGTATGTGCTTTTCTTAAAGTTGGGCTAAATTCTTCAGCAAGCTTCGTAGAAAGTATGGCTTGAACAGCAAAAGCAGTATCCCATAATTGACTTCCATTGTATCCCTGCAATGTAATATTTTGCCTAATAACATTTAGAGAGACGTAATAGATTGATTGAAACAGGAGTCTGTTACAAATTTTAAATCTGTAACAACTTGAGCACTAATTTTAGAAGAGGTCGCATAGTGAGTTCAACTATATCCACATTTACTTGTGTGCCTTTAATAGTGGGATCTAAGCAAGAATGCAAAAATGTTCGTGAACACAAGATGCAAATAATTCTGGAAATGCAACGACATGGATAGACATTAAAACTCATTTCACAAATCACAGAAACAGCTGCAGGACCAACCACATAGAGTTGATTCATATGGATGCTATACGTAAGAGCTTCTTCAGTAGATGGTAAAATGGGAACACATTGGACTCCACATTCTATATCCCATTGGAACCTGGGCCTAACGTTAGTTCTGATTTAGGAAGCAAGATGTTCTTGCATATGAAAATGAAGAGAATAGCAGAACAATAAAGCATTACTATAAAGATACATAAGAAAGAATAACCTGCATTTTCATGCCATCTTCTGCAACCCACAGGTAATCATAGATTCTTGGAAGATGTAACTTGAAAGCTTCTGAATTTGGATCTTCAACCCAACAGCAAAGCATGTTTAGCACCTGAAAATTTCATTTTGGAAAATACGCATAAGAAAGGGGGTGAGGTGTGGTTAAAACTGCAATGTTTTAGCTTTCGCTTCATAAAGTAAAGTCAAAGGAAGAAAACGACCTAGATGCAACACGAAGGACTTTTATAGATAAAGCAATGAGAAATGTCAATACAGCTGTTGCATAAAACCAGAAAATCATTGAAATAAGTAATACGTATGACTGAAGATGCATAGATCAACCCCATGATACATGGGACATATTATGAAAAAATGTAAAACATTTACATGTCGCTATATCTTTTCCGTGAAATCAGTTGTTATTTAAGATTCAACAAAATTCCAATTGTCACGAAGAAAACAAAAGTTTCAACTCTTGGCAGAACTACTTATGATCAGTGTTTCAAGGATACCTTATTTACAGGGCCTATGCATATGTAGCGAGTGTTTTCATCTTCGTAATGTATATGCTCCATAGTAGTGCGAAGAGCTTTTTCTCTCAACTTCTTCGCAGGCCAACGCATCAAAACAGGTTCCACAACATTGTGAAGAGAGGCCCAAAGTATATCCTGTACAACGGGATGTGGATAATAGAGATCTTCCTGCAGAGAAGACACATGATGAGATTTAGCATAAAGACAGAAAATCATCAGTGAGAGGTTGTCGTGATTTTGCAACCTATTACAAGCAGAGATCTCGTGAAATTTTGCTTATGATTCATATTACAAAATACGACATCTATATGTAGTAATAAATATGAAGTTCTTACGAACCTTTGCACATTCATTGCGTGCTTTATTCCAGTCTATTTCATGATATGGGACTGTAAAAAGCTCCTTCCTCAGAGAAAGAATTGTGGGTGTAATTGGGCCAACAAATCTTTTCCCATACAAATAGGACATGGGGAGATAAACCATTCTACAATGACACCACATCCTTCCTGCAATATGAATGAAAGAAAATAACTTTCATCCTTAGACAATACAATATAAAGTACATAACATCAGAACAAGAAAACTAACTGCTGAGCCAAGTACACCCTTACAAGAATGGTATTGTTGGAAGATATGAAAGTAGATTACTAGACTAATTTGACTAGGCAGAAACTATGCGTTCAATCTAAGATTAGAAACAAAGAGTTTGGACTAAATCTATCACTATGTTGGAAAAACATGCATGAGGTCAAATGTGTACCCATTCCATCATTAGAAGTAGATTGATTTGATCATATAATAACAAAAATGCTTCAAATGTTTCCTAATAATCTCTTCGGTCTCATAATCTTCAAGTCTACCAAATAACACATACAGAAAATAATAATTTACACCATATTAGCATAACCATCAGTTTCATCCGTGATCCCACCAAGGATGGTGTAAAAGAATAGGCTGCTAGAGAAAAAATATCAATACTACCTCTGTAATCTACTAATGAGTGAAAAAGTTTAGTAAAACCTATGTACTCTTTGTAGGGTCAACAACAAGGTTGATGTCAGATAATGCAGAAAGCAAGCATTCTTCATCAAATAAGTACACTATTTTTCACTCTTAAATGAACAAGTAAATAAGTTGTTTTATCACTTGCAAAACAAATAAAAAGAAAAGCAGGGGCAAGAGTTAACACACTAGCAAACATTACCTGGATGAATTGGAAGAATATATGGAAGAAGCCATATCTCAGGTGGCAAAGGATTGTTTCCAGACCATTCAAAAGCCCCAAGTACCTAAGCATTACGACAAAACAAGAAAAGAGAATTAATAATTGTCATAAACAGCATGCAATTTGAATAAATAACATAAGCAAGCAACGTAAGGGATGAGTTCTGAACCGAAAGCCACATCTTTCCCCATGATGTTATTGCAGTGGCCCCACCATGGTCCAAAATCCAGTTCCGGCCTTTCTCCATTGCTCCATCTCCATCATTTGCTCCTTCACCAAGCAACCTCAAAGTAACGTATGTCAGAACAGAACCAAACATGGTGCTTGGCCCCTCAATGTGCAGACCCCACCCACCATCTTTGTTCTGTTACATTTCATAGTTAACAGTTAGACCATGCTGCTCCTTAACTGTACAGGATACAAATAAAGGAGTATAGCTCTGACACACTCTAGAAGCAAGGCGTGTTAAACATGCTGACTACAGTGTTCACCTGATGATTGTAAAGGTAGCGACGAATCTCATGCTTGTGATCTTTCGTCAATATTGCATTTAACGCTCCAGTAATAGATAGTACAATAACCTGTTACATAAAATGGTACAGAATTAGAAAAATTAAGATTAAAGAACAATGACTAGGTTAGAAAAGAATTATCGAAATCCCACAAATTGTTTGCTTCCCATGTCACAACTGCTAACAAATAGAAGCCGGACTATATTTTGCAAGAAACCACTGATAACTGTCCTATGAAATAATACTAAAGGTTCATCTGAATCCTGAATTGAGTTAGGCCTTAGGATAACTCCAAGAAAGGCACGATTTACTAATTGATCCAAATGATTTGTAGGGACATGAATGATGGAAGAATTTAATAACTAAAAACTAATTTCCTAACATTCTTCAGTCTATATTACCATGTTCGAGCTAACTAAAGATTAATTTCCATGAATGAAGGCAATTATCAGCACTCACCAGGCCGGGCATTAGAAACATTGGACCTCCATAGTCTCCTGGCCAATGACCATCATGAGCCTGCAGAGTTGAATGGAAACTGATAGCCCTCCTCAGTGTATTGGCTACTTTTTCTTCCGTAATATCTTCTATGTCCTTCACTTTTACTTGGGGCAAGTTTGTGGTGCTTGGGTTCTCTTTTGAAAGCTAATATTTAAAATAAATTGAAAAATTAGATTTAATCATTCACTAATGTTAGTTTCATAAAGATGTGGAAATATCAAGTAATTGACCCATGTATTTGTAAATAATACGCATCACTGAACCTGAAGTCTCATGAGAAGATCCGCAGAATGCTTTTTCTCAAAACGATAATTATGATATTGCTCTCGAAGCTTCTCGATCTCGGCCAGCTCTTCAGGAGACCCAAGATTGGGATCAAACTCCCAGAATTGGCGGCCAACATGTCCATTTACTGAGCGCAACCAGGGGCTTGATCCTTCCCCAATTTTCAACTTCCACATTATATATTTCAACTTTTTAAATCTTCAATGAAAAATATATTATCTCTCTCTCTCTCTGATTCTTTTTATTTCCTCTTCAATCTTTCACACATCATCAATTCAGCCACCTAGACAAGAATGTTAAAATAAAAGTAATATTAACATATGATAATGCAATTACATAATAAAAGAAGGCCAAAGAATTCGAATCAACACCATAATAATGAACTGAAAACTGCAAATTTTTTATAAGTTAGGGGCCCAAAACTAAAATAGCAAACACATTTATTTATATATATAAACACAAAAATCAGCACCGACACACTTGAAGTAGTACATACGCTAGACTTTATTAGAATAAAAAATTGCATTAATTCGGCATTAAATTTTCAATCCGGCTACAAAAGTTCAACCTACATCCTGGACCTTAAAGTTTAATCAATAAATTTAAGAATACCAATAAATAATGTTCGATGACTAACCTTTTTTATTAACATTACATGCATTTCGATTTTCAAGCAGCGAAAACCAGAAATGACAAAATCGAAATAAAAAATACGAAAAAATTTCAGCATCGAAATGCAATTTACATCTCAAATCACATGATCAAAATCTACAGAAAAAGAAAACGGCAAATGTTCAAGACATATAAAACAGCAGAACAGTTAAATTCAAAGTGATAGTAAATCTGTGAGAAAAATGAGAATCTGTGAGCACCTGCTGCTGCTGATCTGACCTCTGATAGAGAGAGAGAGAGAGAGAGAGAGATTTGTGTCGATATATATATTGTAAGTTGTAACGTGTATATTTTCTATGAATAGGAGAGAGAGAATATATGAATAACAAAGAAAATGTCAATTATTCAATGAGAGTTTTGGTAGTTCGTTCACCAAAATTTAGGCGCGATTGGATGGGATGATGAGGAAAAATCTATGGTGCACTCGGTTCATTGAAATCGGTGTCATCATTACCACACATTTGTGTTGGGATATGTGATTTTTATAATCCCAACACAAATGTGTGGTAATGATGGCACCGGCTCTAATGGTCCGGGTGTACCATAGAATTACCCGGGATGATGATGCTATTTCCATTTCTTGAAGATTTTTTTATCAAAACGAAGTATTACACAGAATTTCTCAAAAAAAAAAAATCTCAAATTTCATTGAAAAATGGATTACTTGACATTTCTTTTAAATTTTTCTCAGAAAATCATAATTTTTACGATCCATGATTAGACAGTTCACTCAATAAATAAAAATAATTTATCCGCCAATATCTTGATATAATCATCAAAATAACCACATATCTTTATTTAAAATAACGTAAACAACGAAATAAGATCCACTTTACATATTTTTTTTATACCTTAATCTATGATTTTAACTTAAATATGTTAAATATTCTTACAAAAACAAAACGAATTTATACGAATTTCCCACAAAAAGATTTTTTTCTTACAAAAAAAAATATCACATTACACTTAATCATTGCACTTTTTTCTATAAAAAAAATCATCTAAACACACTTCCTCTTTCATATTTTTATTTCCTTAAAAATAATTTCTCTTACTTTATATACGAAAAATGAGAAATTAAAAATAAACATTCATCCAATCGACCGTAATATTTTGGGCTGATAGGGCTCTTTCTTTTTTTCTTTTGAACATGATGATGGGGCTTTTTCTTTATTGCACATGCTGTGAATTATATGCACATCTCTCACTTTTGTCATAATTACATGTACGCCCCTCACTTTTCAAAAATTACAAAGACATTAAGACACTCCCTGTTAGCGTCTCTCATCGCCAAAGAAAAGGTCTATTTTATCCTTCCGAAAAAAACATAAATAAAAAGAAAAATAATCCAAAATTGTTATATAAATACTCTTTATTGTATATATATCTATATATATATATATATATATTTAAACACACAGAAACAAACAAAACTAGGGAAAATTGCACTTTACATCCCATAACTTTGCCCGAATTCAATTTTGGTCCCACTCGTTACAAAAATATCACATTGAGTCTCATATGTTACAAAAAATCTCAATGTTGGTCTCATCCGTCAATTTTCGTTAATTTCTAACGTCGGAAGGCATGTGTCTTGCACATGAACCGTTAGTCAAAGTTTTTGACCGTGATATTCACTTGATTTGGACCCCAAAACAAGGGATAAATTACAAGTTGGGTTTTTTTTTTGCAATTATCTCTTGTCTTGGAGCCCAAATCAGGTGCATATCACGGTCAAAGCTTTGACTAACGGCCCATGTGCAAGGCACATGCCATCCGACGTTACAAATTTGACGAAAAATTGACGGATGGGACCAACATTGAGATTTTTTGTAAGTTATGGAACTCAATGTGATATTTTTGTAACGAGTGGAACCAAAATTGAATTCGGGCAAAGTTATGGGATGTAAAGTGCAATTTTCCCACAAAACTATATCTCACATTATCTACACAAGCGCACTACACCCACAACTAACATTCCAGCGAGGTACGGGAAGGCAGCGCCGATGTTGCATGTGAGTGTTGGTGGCGGCGGCTTCGAGTGGTGGCAGGCAGTGGGGAGCTGGGTTGACGGCGGGCGGGGAGTCACAGGAGGTGGCGGCAGGGGGTCTTGTTTGGCTTGGAGACGGCGACTGGTTGTCGTTGTGGAGATGACGGGACGGGGGCTGGATTTTGTAAGAAGATGGAGGGTTAGGGTAGGGCGGTAGTGTAAAAACAATACTCCCGGGTCTAGCAGTTCCGGGTTCTTCATTATGCGATTCCGGTTTCGGGTTCCAAAAACTTATGCGGTTTCGGTTCCGAATTCTCAAGAACCGACCCGGAACCGGCCTGTTGCCATCCCTAGGGTAGGGGCATGAGAAGGAAGAAGAAGATGGAAGAAAAGAAAATAGAAAATATTATAAAAATAGATTAAAAGAAAAAGGGAAATTTAACACAAAACGTTAGCTTTATATAGTTATTTGATAATAATTAATGATTTTTAAATTTAATAAGTTTAAAATTGTTTATAATTTTTTTTTTTTCGTTTTTTGGTTTGAAAAATATAATTAGTTGGCTTTTTCATCATTGGTATATTAACAAAAAATATAATCTGAAAAAATATAATCTATTCTATTGTTAGTTATAGTTATTTGAGTATAATTAAATTGTTATTTAATTAATAGTTAATTTAAAAATTTTAAAAATTGTTTATAATTTTCATTACTATAATTAACGAAAAATGTAATCCATTGTTAGTTATGTGGTTATAATTTAACAAGCATCATTCAACGAAAAAACTTATTAGATGATTATTTGAATAATTATTTTACTATTTGAATAGTTAATTAACTATCTCATGTTTAAGGTAATTAAATAATTCAAATTAAAAATTTCAAGTTAGTTAGAATTTAATTAGCACCATTCAACACAAAAATTATTTAGTTGATTATTTAAACAATTAGTTTATTATTTGAATAGTTGGAAATATCAAATGATAATTATCCCGTTACTTAACTAATTATTTGAATGCTTAAGGTAATTAAAGTTGATTTTATTAGTTGTTCCATTAATTTTTTTAATTGGAACAATAATAGCTAATTAGTGTTTTCTTTAAAAAAAAAAAAAGCAATTTCAGTGTTACCTGATTACAAATACACCTCCTAGGGGTATATTCATCATAAGAAAATTGACCAAAATTGGTATAGGTCAACGTCAGGGGCAAAATGGAGTTAAATGGATATTTTTGGATGACATCAACGTTTTTCGGGCCGGTAAAACTCTCAGGGGGTGTTTTTGTAAGGGTTCACGCTCTGATTGGGACATTTGTGTAATTACAAGATTCGACTGAATCTTTGAGTAATTTGCACTAAAGTGGCGGGACTTTATGTAATTTACTCTTAAATTAAATTGAGTTACATTAAAAACATGAATGATTGAGCATAAGATTTTCCTTTAACTCTAAAACTAATTATTTTGTGCTAATTTTTACTTGAATTTGTCAACATGACACTTATTTACTGTTTGGTACTTGAATCTTAGTATAACAATTACTTTCTGTTTGTTACTAATTATTTTCTCGTGTTTTGGCTTTAACGTACCAATTAGGCATTTAGATACTGTTTGTTTCTGTTTTGAATTGAATTTATCAATATGACAATGACACTTATGGAAAATTTTAATTCGAATCGGGATCGATGAATCTCAAATATAATTCACAAAATGAGTAAAACACTTGTCATGTAATTGGGTCACTCATTTTGTGAATTGTTTTAAATATGTCAAACACGGTTCAAATTAAAATTTTCTGACACTTATATGATGCTCCCCTCAAATGAGAATGATTTGTGCTTTGTTTTCTATCATTTTCATTTTTCTACTTTTATTTTCTTCACGAAAATCACGAACCAAACACAAGTCTTTTATGAGAAAATAATACATTTGTATACTACACATTATTTTTCCTAGGAACTTTGTTTATTGGAACCATTATGCATTTTTATCCACTTTCATAAAAACATTTACTTGTGGCATGTACTTTCCTTATTGGTGCAATTGTCAGGAAAAATCTTTGGTGGACCGAGAGCATTGGTTTCGGTTCTCTATCCACCACATATTCACAAGTATTGCGTGGTTTTTCACCCACCCTGTAAAAATCACCCCACCACTTATGAATATGTTGTGGATAGTGGACTGCTCTCGATCCACCATAGAATTATCCCACTTGTCAAAAGCAAAACCATCAAATGGAAAAATACTATGGTGCACCGGGAGCAACTCACACATTCAACTGTTGAGGTGGTTTTTTTATGTGTTGTGGTTGATGAAAACCACCCCCACCCCATAAATGTGTGGTGATGGTTACCCCTAGGGCTGGGCAACAATTTTTTGAAACCGCCCGAACCGTCCGCACCGAACCGCACCAAACCGTTTTCGTCAAATTATTGTGCAAACCGTGGTTTCGATTTTACACGAAAACCGCACCGCAAAATTGGTTTAGTGATGGTTTTGGACCAAAACCGCACCAAACCGAACCGCAAAACCGCCATTATTTTATATATATTTATATTTATACATATGTATATTTTTATATACATATTTAGTTTTATTTTCTATACATTTATTTATTATTTTACATGAAAATTATGAATTTGTTATTTAATCATATTGAAATTGATATTGAGGATTAAGGCATTAAGCTTACTGCTACCTAACAGGCTCACGCGGTAAGTTTTTTGATTTTTCCTTTTTTTGTCCATTGTTTAGTTATTATTTGTTATTTTTATCTATAGTTATACTATATATAATATTTTTAAGTGTGTTTAGTGTTGAAAATTTGAAAGTTGAAAAAAAAAATTGGTAACCCATTCGGGAAGTTAGCAATTTTAACCCCCAATTGCATATCATGAGTCAAATTTAGACCCTTTCAAAAAAGCATTACAAATTTAGACCCCTATGGGACCCACTTGTTTGAAAAGACCAATTTACCTTTACTAAAGTCAAAAGATGGATAATTGCAAGCTTTCACCTTGTTCTATCAAGAAATTGCTCAAGACCCCCTATACAATTTAAAATATTTCGTATAGTCCCTATACTTTCAAGTTATTTACCTTTAGTTCTCGAATTTTGAAAATGGTTTATTTTGGCCCCACAAAACAACAAAAACATCAAAAAATCCATGAGAGTAATTATACATATTTAAAGAAAAGGGAATCCCAACCCGCTTTTATAAATCTGCATAAAAACTTTTTATTGCATTCATACTTTACATACATGTCAATTCCTGCTCATATTTTAAGTGCTTTTATTGATTGTCTTAATACTTTAGAAAATTTAGATTATACTAATACAGAATTAATATTAGAATTACGAAATCAATTAATAATTAGGAGAGAACATTGGGTTAATAATTATCTTAACATACCTCCTAGATTAAGAGATCACGAAAACTATATTAAGTACCTGTTAATATTAAATATATTAATAGCAGCCTTTTATTAAAATAGCTTCTTCTAATTATAAAAGATTAGAATATCTAGATTTAGAATATAGTTTAGCTGATAGAACCATAATCTCTTTAGATAAACATAAATTTATTTGTAGATTTGATTCAAATTTTAAGCACAATTTACATTCAGAAAATAAACACTTAAATAGTTTAACAGATTTATTTATATCATTAGCATCAAACTTAGAAATAAATAATGCTAAACTTTGTAAAACGTTAGAATCATTAAAAGAAACCGTTTTAATAAATAGAGAAATAATAAAGAAGGGTGAAAATAATAATTTAGATTATATTAAACAACAATCTGAGGAAACTCTAAAAATAGTCAAGAAATATAATAAGCTTTTCCCCACTAAAGACGAAATAATAGAGTTAAAATATAGCTTGGAAAGTAATAAGCTAAAACAATTAGAACTTGAAACTAAGAAAACTCTAAGCCAAGTAATAGAAAAAATAAATAAATTTGAAGCTCAAAACCTAGAAACAAGTAAAACTTTAAAAAATATAGAACGAATTGTTAGCGGATGAATAGTATAGAAAATAGATTAGAATATAAAAGAGTCATTGAACTAGCAAACAAATATCTATATACGGAAGAAGGATTTACTACCTATCAAGGAACTAGTAATTCAGATAAATTATATCCTAAACTTTGGAATATTCAATTCGCTTTAATTCTACAAATATTCGAAAGGCTAGATAAATTAGAAAATAAGTTAGAAAAATTAAGTACTAAAATAGACACAGTATCTCAAGTAATTAAAGGAGATTTACAAGATAGTATAGAAGAAAGATTATCAAATTTAGCACTAGAAGAATCTGAAAAACCTAAAAAAGAACCTAAAAAATATATATATTGGTAAAAAATGATGAGATCATTTAGTGGTACTAGTAGAACTATAAGTGAATCAAGTAATAAAGAAAAAGAGAAAGGAAAAATAAGTAATACTTTCACTAAACGAATGTTTAGAGGGTCAGGAAGTCAAAGCTCAGCTAGAGAAGTAGAATTAGAAGAGATAATAGACGTAGAAGAAAATCTTAATTTATATAATAACAAGGGAATAGATAAGTTAAAACCTAAAACATTATACAAGGTAGGAAAAATGGATTTTAACACACATTTAATCAAGAAATTTAGAGAAAAAGAAGTAAAAGTTACAACAAATGTTGAAAATATAAGCTTAGTTAGCCCAGAATGTATAAAGCAATTAAAACAATTAAAACAAAAGTATATACATTTAGGATTAATTATTGTAGGAATAAAAGGATTAACTAGAAAAGGAACAGGTGGAAAGGTTTTAGTTTTATTATTAGATAAAAGTTGGTCTGATGCTAGGAGAGCAGTATTTGCGAGTATGGAAATAGATATGACTAATAATGTAGGAATATTTTATGTAGCTCCAAACATGATGAAAAGTATTAAAGATATTAATAAAATTACTATAGGATTACAAACTAGAGGATATGAAACATATGATGGTAACAACCTAGTAGTTTCTATAGCGTTTTTAGGAAGAGTAACCAATAATAGTTTTCCTCAATATAAAATTAATATAGATGGAATAATAGATGGATTAGCCTCAGTAGGAGTAAAACTGATTAAACCTTTAAATATTGATAATAACGATTTAAATGGAGAAGAATGGGAATTAACCAAACACTTAGAAGAAAATGAGACTGTTAAGATTCCAGGAGAGAGTGTAATGTATACAAATAATAGAGGTCAGACTTCTATTAGATTTCTTAATTACCAAAAACAAGATCCCAAAGAAAATTTAGAAGATTTAGAAGAAGAAACTGATAATGAAACTGAAACAAGCTACATGAATATTATAGAAGAAGAAGAAGAAGTTAGAATAACTAGTAGATTTGCAAATTGGGAAATATTATCTGATATAGAAAGCGAAGAAGATGAAGAGGAAGAAAATATAGAAGAAATAGACGAAGAAATTAGACAATTGGAGAGTCAGCTCAAAAATGATTATAGACCAAAAAATATGGAAGAAATATTAAGAAAAAATTTTGAGATAAATAATTTAAGAGAATTAGTAGATGAAATGTATTTTGAAGCAATGAATCTAGATATCAATTTAGAGTCAGCTGAAGAAGAATTTAAACAATATTATAATATTGATTTAGTTGATGATATATGTTCAGGAAAAATAGAATTTGAAAAATTCTTTAAAAATAAAGAGAAAGGTAATAACGAAGTAGCTTTTATGGCAGATAGTCAAGCAAGTACTAGTAGTAATATAGGAAAAAGAACTAGAGTAGAACCAGATTATAGTGAAGTTCCAACCAGAAATGTAGAAATGAGTGGTAGACCCGAATGGAAAAGTCCCACATATGAATATGGATCAACCCAGCCAAATAAATATATAGGATCAAGACAACCCATAGGAAAAACCATGAGTGGAACCATGTTAGTAATTGAATTAGGAAGTCCACAAATGTGGCCAGAAGAAATAAATATATGGGAACAATGTGTAGTAAGACATTGGGAAATAAATAAAAAAGCAGATATGGATATGTTTAATTTTTTGGAAACATGCTTAGGACCTACAACATTATCTATCTGGCAAAGTAAGAAGAAAAAGGATCCTAATAGAATTAATGAAATAAAGGCCTTAGAAAATAATCCTTATAATTTTACTAGTTTTATTAGAACGTTAATAATAGGAATAGATCCAGGAAGAGAAAATACATTCATACAAGATACGACCCTTAGAAACCTAAAACAACTGACTATAACTGATATGAAATATATTATACCTTTTAGTCAGGATTTTACAAGGTTAATAGGAGAAGCTAATAAAGCATTTGATGAAGAATTATGTAATAGATATTTTACGAAATTACCACAAGATTTAGGAAAAAGAATACATGAAGAATGGATAAAAACTAATGGCAATCTTACAGGATTAGGTATAGGACCTAGAGTACAATATACTTTCTTTAAACTTCAGGAATGGTGTAAAGAAGAATTTATTAGAGAACAAATTAGAAAACAATCTTATGAGTTTTGTAGAAAAGCTATATACACCCCACAACAATATGGACAGAAGAATTACTTTAAGTCAAAACACAAAATATTAAGAAAATCAAATAAATCAAAATCTAGTTTTAGACAATATAGGCAAGGAAGAAAGCCACCTAATTATGTTAAAAAGCCATCAACAAGAAAATGCACATGTTATATTTGTGGAGATCCTAAACATTTAGCTAACAGATGTCCGAAAAGACAATTTAATATGGAAAGAGCAGCCATAGCAGAACAATTAGATGAAGATGTAGTAAGTATAGACGGTAATGAAAGTGATAATGAAAGCATATTTAGTATAGTAAGTGAAGAAGGACCAGAAATTCCAAATATAATAGAATATACCTATATGAATAATTCATGTGAACATAAATATATAAATGGAAAAGGAACTATGAGTGTAGCCTGTAGTATTTGTAGATTATATCCTGATATGCATTTAAGATATCAGTGCAATATATGTTTTGACGAGATTTGTTTTATTTGTGCTAAAGACGCATATAATATAGAAACAGATGTATCACCTAAACCTAGTAAAAAACTAGAATCTATAGAAGTTCTAAGCCATAAAATAGAGAATTTAGATTTAAGAATACAATTAATAGAATTAAAATTAAAAAATAATGAAAACATAAGTAGTAATCAAAATAAAGGAAAATGTGTAGTTATAGAGGAACTTGATGAAATTAACCAACTATTAGAAGAAACTCATTTACAAAATACAGCGTATGAACCCCAACTACAAGTACCATATACTAGTAGTCTAATACTTTTAGATTGTCGAATATGGTGTAATCAAGAAAAATATATTGAAACTAAAGCCATTTTAGATACAGGAAGTACAAAAAGCATGCTTAGCGCTAGTCTTGTGCCAAAAGAATTTGTAACACAATTAAGTTATACTGTTACTAGTAGAACTGCAGAAAATAGATTAATGAGAATAACAAAAGAGTTAATTAACATAGGAATACAATTTAAAGATTTTTCAGGAAATTATAGTAGCAAATATACATTAGGACAAGTCCTTATAGCACCAGATAACATAAATAGCCATGAATTCCTTTTAGGGCTAAACTTCATTTGTGCATTAAATGGTAGTATCTTAATAGGAAAAAATTATATTACTATTAGTAAACATAATTATACTTTTCCAACTAATAGATACATTAAACAATCAGAGTTGACTGCGAAGCGTGGTGAACATGGTAATACTGAACTCGATTTTTTCAAAGAATTAGAACAAAATAATATAGAACCTGAAACTATAGATATTCTATTAGATGAAGAAATACGAGATATAGGAAAGGGATTAGAAGTTTTAAACCTAGAAAATGAAAGAATTTTGCATAAATTAGAAATGTTAGGATTTATAGGAGATGATTTAGCTAAAAACAAAGTAAATTATACTTTTAAACTAAACATATTAAATCCAGATATAGTTATAAGAACAGCAGCTATAGAATATACTCCTGAAGATATAAAAGAATTCAAAACACAAATAAAAGAAATGTTGGAGATCGGTGTTATAAGAAGAAGTGATAGTCCTCATAGATCAGCAGCCTTTATAGTAAGAAATAATGCAGAAATAAAAAGAGGAAAACCTAGAATAGTATATAATTATAAAAGGCTTAATGATAATATAGAAGATGATGCTTATAGAATACCTAATAAAGATGAGTTAATTAATCTTATACAAAATAAAAAGATTTTTTCAAAATTTGATTTAAAAAGCGGGTATAATCAAATTAAAATGGTAGAGGAAGACAAAAAATGGACAGCTTTTAGCTGTAGTGAAGGACATTTTGAGTGGAATGTTCTATCTTTTGGTTTAAAAAATGCTCCAGCAATATTTCAAAGATTTATGGATAGTATATTTAAACATTTAGATTTTTGTTTAGTGTATATAGATGACATCTTAGTAGCTTCTGAAACTTTTAAGCAACATCAGGATCATTTAAAACAAGTGTTTAATTTAATAGAAGAAAATGGAATAGTAGTATCTAAAAAGAAAATGGAACTTTTTAAGAGAAAAATAAGCTTTTTAGGTTTAGAAATAGGAAACGGACAAATTAAATTACAACCTCATATAGCTCAAAAAATTCTAGATTTCCCAGATAAGCTAGAAAACTTAAAACAAATACAAGCGTTTTTAGGAATATTAAACTACTCTAGAAAATTTATTCCTAAACTTAGTAAATTAGTCGGACCATTATATAAGAAAACAGGAAAATCAGGTCAAAGACATTTTAATCAGGAAGATATTAACTTAGTCAGAAAAATTAAAGAAATTGTTAAAGATTTAAAACCTTTAGAATTACCCTTAAGTACTGATTATGTCATAATAGAAGTAGATAGCTCTATAGAAGGATGGGGAGCAATATTAAAATGTAAACCTCATAAATTTTCTCCAAAAAGTGAAGAAAAAATATCAGCGTATTCTAGTGGTAATTTTAATAAAACAGGAAGTAATTGGACTAGCCTAGATTATGAAATAGCAGGAATAGTTAAAGCAATAGATCATTTTAGACTATATTTAAATAAACCTTTTACCATCAGAACAGATTGTGAAGCTGTAGTTAGATTCATAAAAAATGAAAATTCTAGAAAACAAAATAATAAAAGATGGTTAAATTTTAGAAATGCAATAGAAGGTAATGGATATAAAGTAGATTTTGAACATATTAAAGGATCAAACAATAGTATAGCAGATTTATTAAGCAGACAATTAACTTTAATTTTGGGTCACAGATCATGACATCCAACAACCAAGGAAACCAACAAACAAGACCTCCCTCTGCAGCTTATAACCAAATAGCTAGAAGACCAGCTTTCAGGCCTAACTTTCAGCAAAATATTCAAAATAGACCAGCCTTTGCAGTTGAAACACAGTTATTTAATCCAGCCACTCAAAACGTTTTTAAAACCTTTGGCAAAATAGCACTTCCAGTTAGACATAATTTCAAGCTTCCAAAGATACCCCTCATATAACCGAAGATCAAAGTATCTTACTCAATGCTATATGGGAAGCTCATCCTTCAGCCAGCAAATTAACAGCACTAAATGCACTTTGTTATTACTTTGAAAAGGAAAACAAAAATTTTTCATTAGACGAAGCAGCAATTTATCTTGTTATTAGAGGAGAACCAGTGGGAATCTTTGAAGATTATGAACGAGCAATACAAAGCATTCAGAAGGTAGCAAAGGGATACTTGGAACCCTTTAAACATTTTCATGAAGCAGTAATAGCAGCAAGAAGAATTTTAGGCCCAAATTTTTACATACAGCCTAATGCCGAAAATGCAAAGCCCAAAATACTTTCAAAGGGAAAGAAACCCATAAACCCAGATGTAGAAGCACTCGAAGACGACTTAGAGACTATAACTAAACAGTTTACCAACCTTAACAAATTTTATCAAGACCTTTTAGCCCAACATCAAAAGTTATCAGCCCATTTAATAAAC
Organism: Buddleja alternifolia; assembly: GCA_019426215.1. NCBI lineage: Eukaryota > Viridiplantae > Streptophyta > Magnoliopsida > Lamiales > Scrophulariaceae > Buddleja > Buddleja alternifolia. The sequence goes on from CM033398.1 coordinate 30,901,997, forward strand.
CCCAGACAAAATGATGTTCCTAAGGAAATCAAAAATAAATCCTACCAGTTCTTGTCTGTTCGAACTTTTTTTAACCCTTGCCAAACAGTTCTAGCTTTACCTGAAGAAATTCAGAATATCATTTGGCAAAAAGCAGAAGATAGCTTTTACAAAAGAATGTTAAAAGTAGCCCAAATTATTATCAATCAGCAGATAGAAGGAATAATTTCAAAGACTCGCCTACTACAATGGAAGGGAGAACCTATTCGCCACGAAGGATCATTAAAATTCTACACCCTAAAATATTTTTCATGGCCTAATGTTCATATAGACGCATCAGTTTTTAGAGAAGGATGGATAGATGAAGAATTTATCAGCGTTCAAAGGTTATTAGACTATGGTTTCATAGCAAAAATATTTGTATCAGATCCAGTACAAGTGACTCATATAGGTCGACATATTTCAGACGCTGTCAATTTTATATTCGAGCAACAAGCAGCAGAAAGTATCAAGCTTGACATAGTATATCTACCTCCAATTTGGAACACTACAGGAATAGAAATAGGACATTCATTCTTTTCGATAACAGAGAATTATGAAAAATGGGAACCAATGTCAACATTGTGGAATTGTCCTGAAGCCATAAATCCTTTAGCCAATATAGAAGAGCTCAAATTAGCTTTGGAAATACGAAGGAAAACGCAGCGACAGTATATGATGCCCAATTCAGATTCAGACCTCAAGCTTATTTTTCAGGCACTTCATCATAGCATATTTATTCCGGCCAAGACCAGATGCAAAATTCGCCTTACTACATTAGGAAAAAGAGCAATGACAAGTGTGGAATACCCACCAAGATATAATCCTGATATGTATAATCCTGATTCAGAATATAATCCAGATCTAGAAGGAACCAGTCGAGATACATACTAGAAGACAAAAGCTTCAACAGTTCAGCAATAATGGTTAGCATCACCAATAATTCAGCTACAAGACAAATTTAAGAGACAACTCATGAAGACAGCATTCAAAGTTTCAGCAAAATAATGCATCTCCCAGACAAAAGTCATAAATGTATCAGCAGCAAGGACAATAATTTGCAGCAATAATTCAGCTATCAAACAAGGCACTGAATTCAAAGCAACAATCTCAGCAACTTTTGTACCATATTAAATGTTCACTATTGTCACCTATGTACTTTTTACTGTTTAGACACTGTTTGTAATAATGGCAGTTCGGATGCCAAATCTCTCTTCAATTTGTTGTAATTTCTTTCATGTCTGAGGCCTATATAAGGACCTCATTACTCATATTCTAAACTCGCACCTTGACATTCTCCAACCCACACTTCTTGGTTGCTAGAGAATCTCTCCTCTTTTCTTGTAATAAAATATCTACTTTGTGTGCAAAAATCTCTTGTAAGTTTTTATGCTTTATTAAAATGCATAGTGAGTAGTTTACCCTAGGGACGGGATTCTCCTACTATTTAAAAATGTTATAACTCTCTCATGGTCAAAAAATACAAAAACATTAAAAATCGAAAATCCAAAAACAGTAAAAATGCTCGAAAAACAAATAAAAAATAAATAATAAAAAATGATGATGAACAGTAGTAACATTCTACCTTTTCATCGTCTCAAAAATATGTTTCCGCTGTACAAATTTTTGTTTCCAATAAAATCTGATACTGCTTTGGGAAGAATTTGTTTACCGTCTCGGTGTTACTGGTCGGGAGACAAATTGTGCGGGATAATTCCCCCCAGTGTGCAAGCAAAATGGTATCAGAGCTTGAGTATTCTGAGTATGCTCTGTGGTCGCATGTTATCTGATCTTCCACATCAGAAAGGTTTTCTCGAGCTATTTATCAAAATAAGGTTACTGAGTTTTAAAATTGTAAAATGAATTAAGTTTATATTTTTAATTTCAAAAGAGTAAGACAGGTACTTCATTTCTGTCCAACGTAAGTCTTCGTTGATGAAGCAATCGGATTCTCGAAGCAACCCTCTTACTTGAGAATGATAAAATATGAGTCTTAATTCATAATCTAAAAAGTGAACAGTAATCCTATTTATTTTCTGTAATTATTTTGTTAATATCTCTTAATTTTTGTAATTATTTTAGTTAATGACGTTTTTCATATATTAGGGATTAAATAAACCAAATTTAAATATTAAAGGACCAAAGGAACTATTCTTAAGAATAAGGGACTTGATTTGTAAATCCTTAAAAATGCAACAGTATAAAGGGGTGATAAAGGTGTTACTATTCAGGGATAATTTGGACATTTTCAACCTATTTAGCCGCAAAAAATAAAAGAAAAAGAAAATCAGACATAAGGGGTCCAATATTGTAACCCCTCTGCAATTGAGGTCTAAAATTGCTATCGTCCCAACTCATTCTAAGGCAGTAGCTTACTGCCTCACTACAACAATTTTTTAGTAAAAATTGGTAACTCATTTACTAATTATTGTAAGTTATTGTAAGTCCCATTTTCATATTTAAAGCATATGTGATTTTTGTCATTTGACTAGCTTCCACATAATTATGTTAAGTTTGAAGTTAATTTCATTTGCTATAACTAATTATTCATTTTGAATTAGGATTAAAGTAATACTAGAGTAGATATATCAAATAACATGAACCGAACTGATGAACACCTCTATAGATTGATACCTTAAGCCCTAAATCCTAAACCCTAAACTCTAACCCCTAAACCATGAACTCTAAACCCTAAACCCTAAATGCATGATAGATTAAATAAATAATCAAATACAATGAGTTTTTATCTAATATGGACCAATAAAAAATATATAACCATTATTGAAGTGTTCACCCAAGATGCGTGTCCATTATTTCTTGAAGCATGGACTTGGGGAAATAAATGAAATCTTAGATATACCAATTTATATACTACAAATATAATATCTTTTTGAACTTTAGACAAATTAAAATAGGTACTTCAAAATGTTATTCAATTGATTTTTGAATCTTGTGTTATGGATGATATGTTCTAATTGAATTATAATTTGATAGAGATAATTTCTCGATAACTTATAATGCACGTATAATACATATCTCGTCTCAACCTTATAAAATTGAGGTGAGTTTAGAGACGGAAATATAAATTTAAATTTCATCTTCAATCAGAGACAGTAAATAAAATTAAAATTTTCTATTAATTCAAAATAAAAATTATAGGTAAAAATTAAATTATATTAAAAAATTGAATTCATATTCATGAAACTAAAAATGATTAATATAGTAAAATTAAGGGGTGAAAATTCGGCCTTGTAGGCTATTTCATTATTATGTATGGACTGTTTTGTAGAACGACTTAGTCCAATATTTTAAGTTTTTGCGAAACTTTGATTATGATATGTAGTTTTTGAATAAATATTTTTTGTTAAGCATAAGTTTTATGTATGTGAATTATTATTATTAGGTTTAGTTAGGTAATGTTTAAAAAATGACACTTTTATGCAAATATTCTGAAATATTTTTTTTAGCTAGATAAAAATCGTAAACCGCACCAAACCGCCCAAAACCGCACCCTTGGTTTTATTTTTCAAAATGGCAATTTGAGATTTCTCTACCAAAAAACCGCACTTGGCAATTCGGTTTCAATTAGTAAAAAAAAATCGAAACCGCACCACGAACACCCCTAGTTACCCCAATCAAATGAGTGTTTTTTTAATGATCCATCAAATGAGTATTTTGCCGAAATGGAAAAACATATGTTTGTCTGTATTTTCATTTTATTTTTTTCATTGTCATTTTCATCTAAAATTGAAAATACACACTTTATACTGTTTTTAACTAAAAATATTCTCATTCTTATTTTTAATTTTAAAATTTCAATCATTTTTTCAAAATTACATTTCCCATCACTTTTCTCTCAATTCCTTTTTATCATTTTTCTTTCTCTTCTTTTATCATCTTTTTTTAACTCTTATATCTCTTCTTCTAACATCTAATCATTACTTTTTCAATTATTTCACACATCGCCAATCACCAATTTCAATAATTTTTTAAAAACATAACTATTTTTTTTTACTTTTTTCACACAAAAATAAAAAAATTCATTCCCCCAATATATTTTCAAAAATAATGATTGAAAATGAACTGAAAATACATCCAAATAGAGCAATAGGTTTTTGCCTCTCGATATTACGTTTGAGCCCTTGTATATTTTATTATAAAATTAATAATTGTGGGCCTCCGAATACAAAGGCACCTGCCCTAACCTATCGTATATGTACACTTAACTCCCTCGGTCCAATTCCGGCGGGGTAAAATCGTCACACAGGGGCAAAGTGCTACAAACCGCAAAGGTTAGGGGGGCAAAGTGCATATCACCCAATAGGTTGGGGGGTCGTCTGCTAATATCTCTTTTTTAAAATTCAAATACTCAGTTTCCAAAAAGAAAACTAAAAATAAAAAATATCCCCAAAAAAAACTGCAGTATCCAGAAAAATAATAAAAAATAAAAAAAGTTCTAATAAATTTTTAAATAATAAACAAAAATTAGAAGAAAATAAATTCAAAATTCAAAAATCCGGAAATATGAAAATAAATAAGAAAAAAAGGAAAAAAAAGTATAAAAATAAAAATTTGGAAAATAAAAAAATTAGTAAAAACATAAAAAAATTCTTTTATATTTTTCTAATTTATTTTCATTTTTTTCATTTTTAATTTCCTCTTATTACATTTCTATTTTTTTATGATTTTTTTCAGAAATTTAGTTGAATTTTTTTTCCCCAGAATTTTCTATTTTTGTTCCTTTGACTTCTTCCTAAAATTTTAAAAATTTTAATGATTATTTCTGAATTTTTCCTTTCTTTTTGTATTTTTTTTCTCAAATTTGTTTTAATGTTTCAAATTTTTTTATTTTGCCTTTTTTAATTTTTGGAAAATTAAGAATATTTCAATTAAAAAAAAAGAGAGATATTAGCAAACAACCCCCCAACCTATAGGGTGATGTGCACTTTGCCCCATAACCTATGCGGTTTGTAGCACTTTGCCCCTGTGTGACAATTTTACCCTGCCGAAATTGGACCGAGGAGGCTAAGTGCACATATATGATAGGTTAGGGTGTTAAGTGTAACTTTTAATAGGTTGGGGGCAAAGCGTATATCACCCCATAAATTGGGGGTATCTGCAATTATCTCTAAGTGTTAATCAAGTGAACTTTTTGAAATGGATAATTATCAAAATCTCGTCAGATCAAATTTTAATCTATTATGTCTTGATTATAAAAATACTATTATTTTTAACATGTGTAAAGAACTACAATTCAACTTTTCCTCAAAATTGATTACTTTACTCTATATATCATATTGGATATATATTTATATTTAAAACAAAATAAGTCTATTCACATTGTTTCATACATTGGGTATTTGGAAATGCAATAACAAGAAAATATGATTACTTTTGTATACAAAGCTAATATTACTTTATACATTTTATATCATTTGAGTCTTTTAAAGTTTAGAGTTAAGTCTCACTCTTTTCATTTTAAAAAAGTACGTGGATTCTTAGAGTTATGCCTTTTCTCTCAAGCAAATTAATAACTCAAGTTGGGTTTACTTTAACAAGATATATCATAGTCTCTCTTATCACCAAAAAAAAAAAGATATAGCATAGTCTTTGATCAGATAATACTCGAGGGTATAAACCAATGTGAAATACCAAAAATTTGGAGGAGGTGAATGTAAATATTTCATTATTTTTATCAGAAATATGTATCTAAAACACATTAAAGAGTTGAAGTATCAAATTTATATATTTCTAAACTAAGAGTAAAAATTTACTAAAAACCACCAAATTTAAGGATCATTATTTCAGTTGAATTAATTGTAAATGAAATAGTAAAATATATTCATATAGTAAAATATTTTTATCATGTCTTTAATCCTTATGCTTGAAATAGGAGCAGTTCAAAAAAAATAAACTAAAAATAGCTGCCATAAAGAATATAAAAAAAAAGGTGGGTACCATTTCACTATCTCTAATATTCTTTTGTGGTTCCCATTAAAATTGAAAGAAACACTCTACAATTTATATATTTATATTTATAGTTTTTTTATATATTTATTTCTACTCTTCTATATTATAGGAGATAGTGAAATGGTGCAGCACACTGCATTTTGTATAAGATATATATGAAGATTATAATTTTAGTAATTTGACTATAGAGACTGGTGGAGTTTTTACAATTTTCACAGTAGTCCAATTTAATATTTTTTAGTAAATTCAATATTGCAAATTAGGTCATAATTATCAATAGTTACCTATCAACAATTATCAACAAGCAACAATATAATCAACTAACGACTGCTATGAAAATAAATAATGATTCACACTCTCATCACTAACAGAATTAGAAATCATAACCTCGTATTTTTTATTTATTTTTGTTGCATTCCTAATTTTATCTCTTGAATTAGGGTCATTGATCTGTCCTTTTGATAATCAACTCACGTAATCTTTCCAATATAAATATGAGTAGTTGAAAAAAAAGGGAGCAACTTGCTAGAAGAGATTGAAGCAATAATTTTCCAACTTTGGAAGAGACCATAACAAGTATAAATGAGTTACTGCTGATAAAAAAAAAGTGTATAAATGAGTTACTTTATAATATAAGGATGGATAGTTGATGTTTCGTTTCATCTCATTTCATTTTATAAAGAAAATATATATATAAAAAAGTGTATTTCATGTATATAAAAAAATTCAAATATTGTTTGTTTCGATATGAGATTTTTGATAAAAAAAATAATAGTAATTCACGTGTCGTGTACTCTTGTCTTGTTTGTTGAATAGTTAATTAAAATAAAAAAGAACAAAACCCAAGTTCCAGCTGGCTTCCGTAAAATACAACTTAAATTGGTTTACTTTTAAACTCAAAAGAATATTATTTTGGCGATAAAACCGATGTTCAACATAATATTTATTGCTTTGTATACATGGATATTAGTATATAATATTACTGATATTTGATAATTATTAAGAAAAAGAATACAAAATTACTTTTTTTAAAAAAATAAAAATCTATTCTAGATAGAGAAGTAGTCGAGCAAAACATTAAGTAATCTTTTAAGTCTGCAATAACATGGGAAAATTACATTTTTCGTCCCTGAAATTGTAGCCAAAAACAGATTTGGTCCCTCATGTTTCAGGCTCGACACATTTGGTCCTTCAACTTACAAAAAGTGAACACATATCGTCCTTGCCGTCAATTTGCGGTTAAGAACTAACGGAAGTGCCACGTGTCGCGCGTGTGAGCTGCTGTATAGTGTTAAATACGCGAAAATTACATTTTTCGTCCTTGAAGTTGTAGCCAAAAACAGATTTGGTCCCTCATGTTTCAGGCTCGACACATTTGGTCCTTCAATTAGTTCATTATTTTATTTTATTTTTTATTTACATTAATTTTTTGTTTTCAGTAAATTTTATTATTTAAAATAATATTTAACTTTTTTATTTTTGACATATTTTTATATTAATATTTTAATCAGATTTTATTTTATTTTTTATTTACATTAATTTTTTGTTTTTAGTTAATTTTATTATTTAAAATAATATTTGACTTTTTTATTTTTGAAATATTTTATATTAATATTTTAATCAGATTTTATTTTATTTTTATTTATTTTATTTTTTGACGATATGTGTTCACTTTTGGTTACAACTTCAGGGGACCAAATCTATAATATTGTCCCCGCCGTCAATTTGCCGTTAAGAACTAACGGAACTGCCATGTGTCGCGCGTGTGAGCTGCTGTATAGTGTTAAATACTTTTTTAATTATTATACTAATATTTTAATTAGTCGTTTATTTTATTTTTATTAAAATTTAATATAAAATAAAAAATAATGAAAATTTTGATAAAAATAAAAATAATTAAAATTTTTAATAAAAAAAAAGTTATTTAAAAAAATTAAATATTATTTTAAATAATAAAATTAACTAAAAATAAAAAAAATAAAGTAATAAATAAATAATTATAATAAACTAAAATTAATTAAAACATTAATTTTTTTTAAAAAAAATATTTCAAAATAATTTCACTATTTTAACTAATAAAATTAAATAAAAATAAAAAATTAATGTAAATAAAAAAAATCTAATTAAAATATTAATATTAAAGTATTTAAAATAAAAAAGTTAAATATTATTTTAAATAATAAAATTAAATAAAACTAAAAAATTAATGTAAATAAAAAATAAAAAATAAAATCTGATTAAAATATTAATATAAAAATATTTCAAAATAAAAAAGTTAAATATTATTTTAAATAATAAAATTAACTAAAAATAAAAAAAATTATGTAAATAAAAAATAAAATAAATAAAATAAAATCTGATTAAAATATTAATATAAAAATATTTCAAAAATAAAAAAGTTAAATATTATTTTAAATAATAAAATTAACTAAAAACAAAAAATTAATGTAAATAAAAAATAAAATAAATAAAAATAAAATAAAATAATGAACTAATTGAAGGACCAAATGTGTCGAGCCTGAAACATGAGGGACCAAATCTGTTTTTGGCTACAACTTCAGGGACGAAAAATGTAATTTTTCCATATTTAACACTATGCAGCAGCTCACATGCTCGACACGTGGCACTTCCGTTAGTTCTTAACGGAAAATTGACGACAAGGACGATATGTGTTCACTTTTTGTAAGTTGAAAGACCAAATGTGTCGAGCCTGAAACATGAGGGACCAAATTTGTTTTTGGCTACAATTTCAGGGACGAAAAATGTAATTTTCCCGCAATAACATCTACTATAATTTTTTTTTTTTTAATGTATGAGCTACATGTATTCAATATTTAACAATTAGTACTATTAGGGGTAAAAACCATTACCTACCCAAATTTTGTTGATTTTTATACTTTTTGAAACAAACTTTTTTTTTTTTACACTTACCTACCGTAATTTTGTTGGTTTTACATTTTTTTTAATATTGGCATTTTTAAGCGGAATATTCCGCCGGAGTTTCAACACTTCCGGTAGGGTGAGATAAAAAAGTGTAAAAAAAAAGGTTTGGATAAAAAAGTATATAAAAAAAAAGTTTGTTTATCCGCCTGAATATGTCAATATTCAAAAAAGTGTAAAACTTGCAAAGTTCTGGTAGGTAAGCATAAAAAAAAAATTGTTTGTTTCAAAAAGTGTAAAGACCTACAAAATTTGGGTAGGTAATGGTCTTTACCCTACTATTTATAATCAACTAATACTTACTAAGAATGTAAAGAAAAGTCACATATAAGCTAGCCATTTGAAAAAAAACATAAAAAAAAATGGCCCTTTAAATTTTTCATATTCGATATTTCATCCTCAAAGTCTAAAAATATCAAGATTTACTCCATTTTATTTCTATTCACCCTCCAAACTCCAAATCCTAGCTACATCCCTACATATATGAATAAAACTCAATACTTCCGATATCTTAGGGTCAAACTTCACTAATAAAACTATGTCTCATAGGTAATATCTACTATAACGTTGGTTAAGATATTATTGGAGTTAATTTTTCTCATGTTACAATAATTATTCAAGCGTAGAGAATTGCCCAACCTAGTTTATGATACTAGTACTAGATTATGCACACATTATAGGATGGGGTTTATTTTTTGGTAGGGTTGGGAAAATAGGGTTCTATAATCTATATATCTACAAGTTCGTACTGCATTTCGAGTAATAACAAGTTCAAAAGGCTAAGTAAATTAATGTGAGTATTATAAAGTATGAATGGGGACTTGCCAAAAAATTTGTGTCAAAATGAAAGGAGATTGATTATGAGTGAATCATGGGCTTTTGTACAACTACCACATCAACCCGCATGCGGTAATTTCATTCAAGACCAAGCCCAAAAGCAGTGTATTTTGATTATTCTTTTCGTATAAGTGTACGTGGAGACGATGGAAATTATATATAATGCATCTTATTGAAGATAGATATTAGGAATATCTGATTTCGGTCTTCCATGTAATTTCATATATGTATGTATGTTATTAGGTCAATTTCATTCCAAGAAACTTATTAAGAGTCTATTCTGTTTCGCGATTGAGAAATTAAAATCTGTGTTTGGATGACAAATACAATTTGGATGAATGTTTGATTCTCTTTTGTATACTTCTGTTTGGGCCCTTTTGGTTGGAAAACCTTGTTTAGACAAAGTTGGATTAAATTTTCATCATAAATAATTGGGATAATAGCATATACCCCCTCAGTTATGGGGTGAAGTGCACTTCTGTCATAAAATTGGGTCCCGGGCTTTTACAAAGGAAAATTCAAATCCGGGCAGGAAAATTCCTTGTTTAGAAACACAAGTTAAGGGGCAAAGGATAAGTAAAGTTTTAACTGAGGGGGGATATCTACAATTATCCCTAAATAATTCTATGAGAATCAATTATTTTTTAATCGATTATGCAATAGTTGAATCAGAACTCACCTAAACTTTAGGTCATCTATATTTAAAAACTCCTCAAACCCCTATTCCAAGAATTAGATACATCAATATTATTTCTTACTCTAAGTTCTGATAAGGTAGTAAAAAACAATGTTAGTTAGAAAAGGAGAAATAGTGAAGATAAATACTCCTGCAATCCAAGTTTAATAGGTCGTATATATTATTGTTTTCAAAATAGTGGTGAGAGAGTTTGTGATTTTGAGAAATAAGTTGTTTAGTGAAGAAAATAGTTTCAAGAATTAGAGGCTTATGATGAGATATCAGAAAAAATTAATGAAATTATAAACTTGGGGCAAGTTGAATACTTCATAATCTCTCTTAATTCTTTTATAACGTCAAATTTGAACATTTTAGTTGTAAGTGGGCAAAAGTTGAATTATCAACTAGCTTAATAAGTAGGTCGCCTCACCTAAGTCCTTATTGAATTTGAATTTTGTGGCTCGTGACAAATTTTGCATGGTTGTTCAATGTTGTTTTTTGTTTTTTTCTAGATGAATATTGTTACTTCTTAACATGTATCATAAGCAATTGATGTTGTCCACAAAAGCAAAAGCAAAAGTTTGAATGTAAAAGCAACTTTGACACAATTACTAAAAAATGAAAATTAATGGCATGTCAAATTGTCAACAATGTTGAGCACCTAAGGACACTTTTAGTAGGTAACCTATTTATTCTAGGAAGACTCATATCATGTGGGAATGGAAATACACCATAAATGACCTTTTTCAGTCAATTGAGTTCTTTGTTCGGTAAACTCAAATACATCAGTTGGCTAAAATACAATTTTGTAATGTTTAAGGCCCTTATTTGGGTATCTTCAAGACACTCCAGACTATATATATTAGATACTATTTTTTAGGAAAATTACTAAAAACCCCTCAAATAAATTTGTATATTCAAAAAATTTATGATAACGTTTTTCAATAAAAACTCATCTCACCAACTTTTCATTCAAAAAACCAACATTTAGGTTTTATAAATTTATGAACTTAATTACCCTTGATCTTTTAGATTAAAAATTAATTAACTGTAGTTTTGTATAGAAATTTATTTATTTAAAACTTTTATATTGATAATTGATACTTATTATAATATATTTTAGATTTTTAGATTTTGTTAATCTTCTTGAAAATATTAAAAAATGTATTTATAGTTAACTACCTTATTAAAATAAAAAATTAATTATATTCAAATACTTAAAATATTTAATATCAAAAAATAGAATCTGTATTTTATTATTTATCAATTCAAAAAATTAAAACATGAAGATTCTAACAAAAATTCAATTGATCAATTATTAACTAACAAATGAAGGATAATTTAGTCCAAAAAACTGTCCATCCTAACTTTTGGATTTTTTGGAATGAAAAGTTTGTATAATAAGCTTTTGAGATTGAAGAATATTTTAATAAATGTTTTGGATATAAAAATTTATATTTAGGGTTTTTTTTAGTAAGTTTCCTAAATTCTAATGCGAATAACACTTTAAAGACTCGTAATTTGTGCTTAATGCTTTAGTACTTTTTCCTTCTGTTTTCCCATATAAAAAATTGAAGTTCCGAAGATAACCTAGATGATCAACCAGAAAATTTGGGTATGACGTAGTAACCATAGTGACACATTCTGACCATGCTATTTATGGAAATATCTATGCTAGACCAAAGTATGAATGTTGAATCAACAAGCAAAAAAATGCTAGGAAGGGTGTAATTGCAAATCTATACATCTTGATCTAGTTTATCAACTCTTATTCAAGCAACCAGACATTCGATCAAATTACTCGGTTTAGCTAATACTTAATAGTTAATACCACTCACATGATTATGTATATACATGTGTGAGCAAGTTGTATGACAGACTCATCATTTTACTTCATAAGATTGAAATATACATGTCCAATGTATTTATAAACCCGCTTGAATATTAAACAAAATGATTGATATATAAACTAAGGGAGTTGATAAAGTTACTCCACATTTTGTTAAAGGGACTTCACGTTATTTTTAAATTAACTAAGTTAACTATAATGCCTCTCAATGTATCATATTCATATAGTATTCTTATTGATATTAAAAGGTGAATTTAATAATCCCTTCTAAATAAATTTTGAAGAATATATTTTAATTTTTTTTGTGAAAATAATACCAAATAAAATTGCATTTTTTCTCAAGCATCCTTTTAAAACTAAAAACACTTATTTTTTATCAGTACAATAAGACTAATCATCTTGCCATGGATATCAAATATCGATATGATTTTATCAAACTCGTAAATGATATGTCGCTCATTTGCTCCATAATAAATAGCAGAATTTCTTTTTTGAATAATGAAAATTAATATAATATCAAATGCCTAAAAACTACAAAAGAAGTAAAAATAATCGTTAGATCATATCACTCTGAGTTAGTATGGGTGAACTAAATATGTCCACCGAAAATAATAGCTAACTTTATTTTTTGTTAAATTTAATGAAAAAACAATTATCAATTTTATCCAATATAAAATAACATTTATCCTAATTTTGTTCTAAATAAATAAGTAAAATTTTTAGTCATATCTACGAACTTTTTTTGAACTTATTATTTACGACAGTTATCTGTCACTTTTAAACTTTAAAATTATGAACTATCAAATTTTGAATACTTATTCTATATTTAGTTAGCAAAGTGGTATACAATTAATTTGTTGAAGAAAATGATAAGAATTATTTTAATATATTAAAGGGCATTTTTGTCTATGTGGTGAAATTTAAATAAAAAGTGAAGTGCCTTTATCAACTCCCTAAACTAAACCAATTACTCCCATCACAACTTAGGCCAAAATTCTATGGTTGTGTTTGTTTTTGTTTTCAAACAAAGTTTTGCCAAAAATTTTGGCCAAAATTTGTTTGCTTTATGTTTTTTTCACCAAAAAAGACTTTTTTGGTCAAAAAATTTGTCAGTTATTGTCTCTCTATTTGTGTCTATTTTAGGGTGCCTACTAATTACATCAACTACAATATATATATATATATATATATATAACCATAATATTACAGGGTTTTTTATTAGCATAATATAAAAAAAATTAAAAAATCTCAAAATAATATAATTTTAAAATAGTTATATAAATAATACAAGACGACATTTGTGATGTCGTCTTCATATTTTTTATTTTTTTAATTAAAAAAGTGGAAGACGACATCTTAAATGCCGTCTTCTACTTTTTGATTTTTTTTATTTACAGAAAGTTGAAGACGACATACACAATGCCATCTTCAATTTTCCTTCTTCTTTTTTATATATTACATATTAATAGTTTTTCTCTTGTTTTCGGCTCATTTTTCTCCCTTTTTCGCGCATTTTTAGGTTTCGACTTAAACATATAAATTGTAGATTTTCATATAAATTTTGTAACTCCACAAGAATTAGATCATTTCGATGCCCGGTTGAAGAAATACGACAAAGTAAAAGAGCAACATTTGAGCATATTCTTAAAAAAGAAGAAGATTTTTTTCTTATTTACGGCTCATTTTTCTCCTTTTTTAGTACGTTTTTAGGTTTCGACTTGGACAAATAAATTGTAGACTTTCATATAAACTTTGTAACGCCATAAGATTGGGATCATTTCGATGCCCGGTTGAAGAAATACGACAAAGCAAAATAGTAACATTTGAACATTTTCTTAAAGAAAATAATGGTTTTTTCCTTATTTACTGCTCAATTTTCTCCCTTTTTCGTACATTTTTAGGTTTTGACTTGAACATGTAAATTGTAGGTTGTCATATAAACTTTGCAACACCACAAGAATGAGATTATTTCGATGCCCGGTTTAATAAATACGATAAAGCAACATTTGAGCATTTTTTTAAAAGAAAATAATGATTTTTTCCTTGTTTTCGGCTCAGTTTTCTCCCTTTTTCGTGCATTTTTAGGTTTCGACTTGAACATATAAATTGTAGACTTTTATATAAACTTTATAACACCACAAGAATGGGATCATTTCGATGCCCAGTTGAAAAAATATGATAAAGCAACATTTGAGCATTTTTTTAAAGAAAATAATGACTTTTTCCTTGTTTTCGGAGCAGTTTTCTCCCTTTTTCGTGCATTTTTAGGTTTCGACTTGAACATATAAATTGTAAACTTTCATATAAACTTTGTAACGCTACAAGAATGAGATCATTTTGATGCCCGGTTGAAGAAATACAACAAAGCAAAATGGCAATATTTGAACATTTTCTTAAAGAAAATAATGACTTTTTCCTTATTTACGGCTCAGTTTTCTCCCCTTTTCGTGCATTTTTAGGTTTAGACTTGAACATAAAAATTGTAGACTTTCATATAAACTTTACAACGCTACAAGAATGGGATTATTTCGATGTCCGGTTGAAGAAATACGATAAAACAACATTTGAGCATTTTTTAAAAAGAAAATAATGACTTTTTCCTTGTTTTCGGCTTAGTTTTCTCCCTTTTGAATGCATTTTTAGGTTTCGAATGTACATATAAATTGTAAACTTTTATATAAACTTTATAACGCCACAAGAATGAGATTATTTCGATGCCTGATTGAAGAAATACGACAAAGCAAAATAGCAACATTTAAACATTTTCTTAAAGAAAATAATGACTTTTTTCTTATTTACGGCTCAGTTTTCTCCCTTTTTCGTGCATTTTTTTGTTTCGACTTGAACATATTAATTGTAGACTTTCATATAAACTTTGCAACGCCACAAGAATGAGATTATTTTGATACCCGGTTGACGAAATACGATAAAACAACATTTGAGCATTTTTTTAAAGAAAATAATGACTTTTTCCTTGTTTTCGGCTCAATTTTCTTCCTTTTTCGTGCATTTCTAGGTTTCGACTTAAGCATATAAATTGTAGACTTTCATATAAACTTTGTAACGCCATAAGAATATGATCATTTCGATGACCGGTTGATGAAACATGATAAAACAACATTTGAATGCTCAAATGTAGCATTTTCATTTTCAATGCTCAAAGGTTGTTTTACCGTATTTCTTCAACCGGACATCAAAATGATCCCATTCTTGTGGCGTTACAAGGTTTATATAAAAATTTACAATTTATATGTTCAAGTCGAAACTTAAAATACACGAAAAATGGAGAAAACTGAGCCGAAAACAAGGAAAAAGTTATTATTTTCTTTTTAAAATGATCAAATGTTGTTTATTGTATTTCTTCAACCAGGTATCGAAATGATCCCATTTTTATGGCGTTGTAAAATTTATATGAAAGTCTACAATTTATATGTTCAAGTCGAAACCTAAAAATGTACGAAAAAAGGAGAAAACTGAGTCGAATACAAGGAAAAAGTCATTATTTTTTTTAACAAAATGCTCAAATGTTGCTTTATCGTATTTCTTCAACCGGGCATCGAAATAATCCCATTCTTGTGGCGTTGCAAAGTTTATGTGAAAGTTTATAATTTATATGTTCAAGTCGAAACCTAAAAATGCACGAAAAAGGGAGAAAACTGAGCCGTAAATAAGTAAAAATTCATTATTTTTTTTAAGAAAATGTTCAAATGTTGCTATTTTGCTTTGTCGTATTTCTTCAGCCGGACATCGAAATGATCCCATTCTTGTGGCGTTAGAAAGTTTATATGAAAGTCTACAATTTATATGTTCAAGTCGAAATCTACAAACGCACGAAAAAAGGAGAAAACTGGGCCGTAAATAAGGAAAAAGTCATTATTTTTTTTAAGAATATGCTCAAATGTTGCTCTTTTGTTGTGTCGTATTTTTTCAATCGGCATCGAAAAAACCTATAGAGGAAAAACAAAAAAAAAAGTAGTGAGATCCCATTCTTGTGGGGTTACAAAGTTTATATGAAGATTTACAATTTATATGTTCAATTCGAAACCTAAAAATGTACGAAAAAGGGAGAAAAATAAGCTAAAAATAAGAAAAAAACTATTAATACGTAAAAAAAAGGAAAATTGAAGACGGCATTGTGTATGCCGTCTTCAACTTTCCGTAAATAAAAAAAAAATCAAAAAGTAGAAAATGTCGTCTTCCACTTTTTTAATTAAAAAAAATAAAAAAATATGAAGACGACATTCGTGATGTCGTCTTCAAATTCACAAATGCAACTATTTTAAAATTATATTATTTTGAGATTTTTTTATATTATTTTAATAAACAACCCTAATATTACAATCATTTAAAATTTATATTATGTTATATTTTTCAATAATTAACGAATTATAAACACAACTTTTCAGACAAAAAATTACATGATTTGATTGCTACATTAACTTTTATCTCTTCTGAAAATAAAATAAAAAACATTTTCATCAAAATACATAACTCTCAATAAACTTTTTCACCAAAATTTTCAACAAAAAAAGCCACACAATAAAAACAAACACAACCTTATATTTTTCCATTATTAATGACACAAATCTCACCTTATATATATAGGGTGGAAACTGGAAACTGCAAATTACATTTTACTCCTCTAAAATAGAAAAAAGAAAAAAGAAAAAAAAAAACGTTAGTTAAAGAAAAGAAAAAGAAAAATTGTTAGGAGCAAGAGCGGGAAGGTAAATGATAAAGCAGCCGGCGGCGCTGGCGGCGGGGCTGCGACTGAGAAATCAGATGGAAATTCCGGTGCCACCATCTCCGCCGCGCAAGGATTATATTCAATACCAGCACAATGATGCTTGCAGCCTTTCCAGATGGACCGCTAAGTAAGTCAAATTACACAAACACCCCTCCCTTCAGAAAATTTATTATTTCTTGGTTATTTTGCTTTTTCAGTTTGAATCTTGATTTAGGATTCAGTTTAATTTTGTTTGGTTGTAATGATTGGATAAACTCGATTAGGTTTTTACAAAATGTATTTTGGATTACAGATTGTTGCTTTTGGTGTAATTTGAACTAAAATTTAATATTTTTGTAGTAGGATATGCGACTTTTTTTAATACTCAGGATTAATGTGAAGAAAATTTGTGCTTTTGAAGTGTTATTATTGGTGCTAAAGTTGTAATGTGTTTATTATGGCAGGGAAAGTTATCAGTTCATGTATGCAAGGCCATGGGAAAAAGTTAATGATTTTTATTCGGATATGGTGAATGGCTGCCGATCGCTGTCCGAATTGTTTGGGAAAGAGGTGAGGTTTTAGTAAAATTTATCAAGTGTTGAATGTTTACCTAAGTTTCAGTTTTTTTCTGTTTTTGTTTCAAGATTCATTTTGTTGCATTCATTGGAAAGATCCCGCGTCTTTTGAACATCTTGGATCACCAGGAATTGTCTTATTCCACCATATTATGAGAAACAACGTTGGGGGCTGATAAAAACTTTTTTGCTATCATGACGAGCAATTCTATTGAAGATATCGATAACACTTGATGGGAAGTTCTCAATTGTCTTAAAGATACCGTCTAATGTGATTTTAATGACTTATTGTTTTCTAAGCAATTATGGCAGGCGTGGTTCATCCCTTAATTTCCCGTTGCACTTTATAAAATTATTACAAAAATTAAATTTTACTTCACTTGCGAAAGAGGGAATTCACTTTGTTTTGTACATTCTGGCTTCAAAAGCTCTGGAGCTTTCGTCTAATAATCTAATAATTTCATTCAGTTAAGAGGTTGTGACTTCCGTCGAGCTCTAAAAGAATCTTTTGTATGTTGTTTTATGTTTATTATGCCTAGCTCTGTTATTAAGCGAGAAGCAGAAGTTATCTACTTATCTTATACTTTAACTTATTGGTGGAACACAAATTAACATTGTTTACATTTGTTTTAAGTAATTCAATTTCACTGACGTCCCTATGGATCTTATTTATTAAGTTAACTATTTTTCCAAATGTGGACATTATCTTCAAGTCAAGGAAAAAGAATTAGAAACTTGTTCAATTGTACATTAAGAAATACTTTTAGTAGTTGATCTGATTAATCTCACTTGCTATAAAGGGAATTTTTTTAATTTTCATTTTAATATTTGCTTGAGATTTAAAAAGTATACATTGAAAAGCCTTCTAGATCAATCATTGCTTGTGCATCATGGTACTAGTAACAATGACACACTCGATGTGTGTACTTAAGTATAGATAACACAATTCATATTGTTTGACTTCACTGCTATTGGAAGGTTATTTTAGATAGTTCCATAGCAACCAAGCGGCTCCGTACATCAAATTGTATCTATCCTTCTACATGAAGAAACCTCAAGAACAAAGTTTCCCTGGATATTGAGAAAGACTTCTAGAATATATCTTTCTTCCTTTTCCATAATATTCAACCAACCACAGGGAAAATTCCTTAATATTTTGGAAAAAGGAGACCTTCAGGGAGATATTTTGGGTCTCATTAGGTTGGACAGATGGGATTTTTCCAATTTTAGGTTTTAGTTGCAGTGAGACTCTTTGTTTCATTTACTATGTTCTTGAAACGTTGTTGGTTCTTTTCTTTTGGCCTTAGATTTGATAGCTTATTAATGTGTAGGGAGGAAGTGCTCCTTGTTTCATTCTTTCATGGAGATAATACTTGTATTTTGACAAGGTTAATATAGAAGGGAGGGGACCCCGAAAAATTCGCACACCGCGACATTGGTGGTTTTTGGAAAAAGGGGGAAAAAAACATAGGGAAAGTCCCTTATTCCATCCGATTTTTTGAAGTTGTCCGTCGCCCTCACGATTGTGTAACATTTAAGCATTAATTTTGGAATCCTCTTGTGGAGCATCCTACTTTAATTACTAGGATCATTATTGTTTTTCATAGATTAAAGATCTTATATATTGTATTCACCAAAGAGAATTTTACACAGACATATGCAGTACATGATGGTGCTGAAATTGTACAAGATTGTGATAAATCTGAATTGATAAGTGTTCCAGCTCCTGATAGGAAGGGAAGATGGGCAAGAGTGACGTTCAAAATAGTGCTGTCATATCATGGCAGTTCTTTTGATGGGTGGCAGAAACAACCTGGTTTAAACACTGTCCAAGGGTAAGTGTTCTTCGAGTTTTCCAATTACTTTTCCTACCTTAAAAAAAATGCAACACGAAAAGAATGCCCAGCTATTTTATTTTGCATATTAGTAATATTATCTTCCCCCATGTTTCAAATAAAACTACTGAATACTCGGCTTCAGCTAACTCTAAACCATAGTTATTCCTATAATGGAAATCATGTGCAATAATTGCAATTATTCTGCTGGTGTGTTACATCATCCTTTGTTACTCATTAAACTAGGAAATGGGATAAAATGATTAAAAGAAATTATGAATTCCATTGAATTTCTTTTACTTAATCGAACAACAAAAATTTCAGTTATTTCAACTTCATTCAATGTCCTCTCAAACTGGTCAAGACTCTAGCTTATGATGCTTCTCTCTTGTACCTTTTTTTTTGTTGAATTGGCCTAACATGTTTCGACTTTGATTGTTTCGGACTAGTACAAAGATCAAGTCCTATACGAACGGATCCAGTTATAAAGACTGGAACAATAAAAATACAAACGACGTCCTCCTTAGTGAGATTGTATATGTAGATGTTTGTACCAATATATGTTCTTGCCATGGGAGTATGTACAACCTTGCTTATTGATCTTTACAATGCTTCCCAGTGCAGAGTTATGCCTAATGCTTGAAGATATGCATGGTTAACTTTTTTTGGGTCTTTTCCTACTTGTACTTCTCCAATTCTATGCATGGGCACGTTCAAAGTTGATTATTGTTTCTTTCTCCTCTCTCTTCATCGTTTGCCTGCTTAGTATTGAGGTTCTTCAGAATAGTTGAGAATATTGTAGATTGATCTATAGAAACTTAAGCCGACGAATGTTTTGTTCAGCTGTTTGTTTATTAGGTGAACAGCTTGATTTTTCATTGCTCCACGTCTGCTGTAAACAGATTGATTGAAAGATCTCTCGGGAAATTTGTTGATGAAAAGAAAGCGCAGCTACTAAAAGAAAAGAAATTACCAATAGATGCCTGTTCTGTAGTTGCTGGGCGTACAGATAAAGGGGTGACTGCTCTTGGACAAGTTTGTTCTTTCTGTATGTACACTAGTTCAATCTGTTCAATTTGTTTATATCCATATATCTCTGTGTGTCTCTTTGTGTGTGTGTGTGTGTGTATGTATATATTTATGAGTGCTTAACTATTGTTTTATGTGTTGTTCTGTGACAAAAATTTGTGAGTTATGAAATAAACTATTTCAGGATTAATAAAAGGGATAATTACACTGACCTCCTCTAATGAATGGGCTAATTACAGCCCCCTTCCTCAACTATGCGTAATTACAAAGACCTCCCCTGTCGTCAAGAGACCATCCAAAAATCTAACGGAATAGATGAAAGGAAGTCAGCTTTTATGAAATACTCAACTCCCAGATGAAGTCAATGCAAGTGTAAAATTGGATTTATGAATTTTTTTTGACAATGATGTCAGTTTATTTTGTTAAAAAAGTTAACCGAGGGGGAAATTGTAAGACGGAGGTTGAAGGCAGGGGAGGTGTTTGTAAATTACCTATAGTTGAGGGGAGGGGACTGTAATTAGCTCATTCGTTAGGGGAGGTCAGTGTAATTATCCCTTTGAGAAATATTTCTCTAAACTCTGTGAGGTTGAATTACTTCGGAGACAATTATGCTTCATACTTGTTTGCTTTCTCTTTTATGTAAGTGAATTTTAAGAGGGTGTTTGGCTAAGGTTATCCAAAACATCTTATAAGCTCTTACATTTTATAAGATGTTTTAGGAGCTTATAAGATGTAACATCTTATAAGATGTTTAAAAAAAGTTGGGTTTGAGTTACTTTTTTAAAAACGGCTTATAAGACCCAAACATCTTATTTTTTAGTCTTATAAGCTGTTTTTTAAAAAAAGTTACCAAACAAATTTAGAGCTTATAAGCTCTAAAACATCTTATAAGATGTTTAGAGGAGCTTATAAGCTTAGCCAAACACCCTCTAAATAAATTGAATTACGAAGCCAGTTATTTGCATGTTTAGATACATGGAGAAAAGATGTTAAAGTTCGTGAAATTGAGGATGCCATAAACGGTGCAGCACCAGGGCAGACAAGGGTTATTTCTGTTTCTCAGGTATCATTTCAGTTATGAAGCCTGATGTCACGATTTATGAATTCTGTAGTCGTACTCATGAAGCAGTTTTAAGGCTATGAGTTGACATTGAATTTTAGTGAGAAGAACACTTGAGGAAAATATTTATCTCATTTCAGATGATGGTATTTTTAGACCTTAGCCTTTCACTATTACTTTTCCTCACGATCCTTGATCCAAACATGGCATAAGAACATTGCCTCAAGATATGTTTTTGAAATGTTACTATAAGATACTGACATATATATGATATTTTAGGTGTCACGTAATTTTCATCCTAATTTCTCTGCAAAGTGGAGACACTATTTCTATATATTTCCTTTCAATGATGATGACAAAACCAATGAATGCAAGACACCTTTTTTGGATAATGATGTTTGCCAAGACGGTCAATTTGGTGGGGAAAACGGTGGAAATGTACTCCATGATGATGACCAGAATGAACCAGAAATAGGAATGAAGCCAATTAGCTTTGAAGTAAGCCGTGTTAACCAGTTATTACATCAACTGGAAGGAAAGTTACTTTCCTACAGGATATTTGCGCGTGATACTAAGGCCTCAAGAAACATGTAAGACTATTAGTCCTTTTATTATTATTATTATTATTTTGTAAGTAAACTAAATTACAGAACTTTTTAATACATTGCAGTGGTCCACCAACAGAGTGCTTTGTCTTCCATGCGCGAGCTGCAGAGGCTTATTTGCCATGTCCTAAGGTTAGCAGAATAGACACATAATCTTGCCCCCCCCCTCTCTCTGTCATTCATGTAAATCTGCATCTTCTGGATTGTTTTCTCATAAAGAATTTGCATGTTTATACTTCTTATGAATTAAGCTTGTTAAACTACATTCATGATCTTTTTTTAGTAAGACTATATTCATGATCATATCACGTAGTAGAAATATAATAATATGGAGTTCCGAATGGAATAAGTAATCTTTGTTCGATGTTTGGATATTTTTGTGTTTAAGCAGTCATAAAAGATGCTTCGATAACAGGTAGGCAAAGTCGTAGACCTGATGACAACATGTAAAGGAATATTTAGTTGCTTCACATATATGCATATTTTGTTTAGTAAAATTTTCTGCACAGTCCATAAATCAATGTTGCTGAATCAAGACAGCTTTAGCTTATAGGCGCCTACTAAATTATTTCATATTAGTTCCTTAACTCTAATCTCTTTTAATATTTTTTTTTTCATATCTGAAAGAGCGGAACTAGCATGCGGACAATGTGCATTGAGTTGGTTGCAAATCGCTTCTTGCGCAAGGTAGTTACTTCTTTCATCTTCCCGCGAGAAAAAGACCAGGCATATATTGTGGATATACTTTTATATTGGGATAATTACATGTACATTCTCACTTGTTGGATAATTATTACGAGTTCCCTGCGGTTTTGCAAGTTACCAAGACATGACGCCCCATTCTTGACAACTTGAAAAATAGATGGTAAAATTGTAAAATGCTTTTAATGAAAAAGGAGTGAAATTGTAATATCTTTTTATCGACAGAGGAAGTTATGATAATTTTTGAAACCTCGGGGTGTTCTTCGTAATTAGTGTTTATGTTTCGTAAAGATCTATGTATGATAATTCTTCCGGAACCATTTTCATTTCTTTTCTAATTTAATCATTTTGTCTTTACTTATTGTGCTCTTTAGATGGTTCGGGTTCTTGTAGCAACAGCAATTAGGGAAGCAGCAGCCGGTGCAGATGAAGATGCACTGTTAAAGCTGATGGACGCCACCTGTCGGCGTGCCACTGCACCACCTGCGCCTCCCGATGGGCTATGCCTTTGCAATGTTGGATACACAGAATTTGACAGGAAAAATTGCTTACTCCCTTGAGGTCATCTCTCTCTTATTTTATAACTGTGAAAAATAGGTATCATCTAGCTGGAAATTGATCCGGAGTTATAATTAGTCGATTCAAATTGAAAATGTTACTGATTAGATGAGCTTTAACATAATTTGCATGGCAGTGTAACAACTTTTCACTATGAAAATTTTGGTTTTAGATTGAAATGCAGTCTTTTGTGTTCTTTTAGACTTACTAGTAGAGTGTACGTGCGTTGCACGTAGAATACATATTTATACGCTAAATAATTCCTATATTCAAGTACTATATCTGGAAATATGAAAAAAAATCTAATACAATCTTGTACTTGTTCATATGAAACATTTTGATATAAAATGTATTCAACTATAGTATAAAACTGAAAAAAAGAAAAAGACAAATTTACCGCCTAAGTTGCACGAGAGTTGACTAATATCAAGATTATATTTATAGTAATCTTGGAATGGTTTTGGGAAGTGGGAGAGGGGGCATTTTTATTATTTGAATATGAAAAGTTGCTCTCATTAATAAGGTAAATATGAATTCTTTAGTGTCATGATTGGCTTGTATATGGTTCCATACGCTTTGGGTAGTTGGGAAGGAGGACTTTTTTTAATTATTAATAACAGATAATTATATATATTAATCATAATTAGTAACAAACATATATAATATATAATAACTAAGTTATACGAAAGTTATTTAAGTAAAGGGCAATAATGTATTTTCCAATTAGAAGAAACACCTTCCAAAATCCATACGTTTATAGTAGTACTAGCAAAAAAGCACATGCGTTGCACGTGAAAGCATGTGATATATGAGAAGACTGGAGCCAAAATGACATAAAAAAGTGATTATAATGAAAAGTACTTTTATGTAATTCGATGATCATAAACTTAATAGATAGAGCATGGTGGATATTCATTTTTTAATTTTATATTAGTATATTTAATATATTAATATACCACGATGGTCTTCATAGAGTAATGAAGGTCATTCCATTAAGTTGTTTATTCACAGCTTTAATAAATCCAAGGATCCAGCATATATAATGGATATTCAATTTTCATTTTATATTAGTATATTTAATATTATATTTGAACATTATGTATCTACAAGTATGTAAATGTGTCTAATATATAATGAATTTCTATTAATAATGTAGACTTTCATGATTTGAATGAGCTATCAACAGTTTTTAGTCCAAATTTCAATGAACCGAGTCCTGCTATCATAAAGTCAAATAATGTGAGAAAGAGTCATTGAGTTAAATGCAAGTTCCTTTTAATGTTCCTCTTCATCCTTCGACTGAATTGTTCTATTTATCTGAGCCTCACCACAAATGGAAGTTCTTGAATTATGTGTAAGTGTTTACAAGCTAAATATATATCTGAAAGCTCGGATAGATTATGTGAATGATGGTGTTCCTGGAAGGTTCCTGTATGTGGTAATTGGGCCAAATGACGCTTGTAATGTCAAGGAATTTGTGTTGGGACAAATCCTTTGATATCCTGTAATGTCTTTAATATATACTCAAATTTATATAACTAACATTGGAAAAAAAAGGATTAATACATAAGTTAGTTTATGAAAATATGTCATAGGTTATGTACCGAACTATATCACGGTCTAAGGAATAATTGCATAGTTGAGAAACTTTGTGAGTTTGAGTATTTGAACCAGCTATAATATTCTTCTTCTGATCCAAAATTCCAACCTTTATCTTCACTTCACAATGGTTCTGTAGGAAGACTGAGATATTTTTCACCATTTCTTGTACACCACACCTCTAATTTTTCTTTCCACTCTACTCCATTAGCAGATTGCTATATGATCCTAAGCTTCTGTATCAAGAGATTAGCTTCGTCTGCTCATGTGAGCACGTACAACTCTCCCATCTCAAAACTTGTGTGTCCAACATTTAATTCTGATTTGTGTTTCAGTTTATATGCTTAAACTTCTATTTCATCGTACACGAAAAAATTCATTTGTAAAAGTTTAGGATGTTATAACAAGTTATGCTTTTTATTGAGAAAAGATTCAAGATTTTTATTAAATGTGTCATGAATAGCTAAAGAAGGTGGAAAATTTTTGAAAAGTGGGAGTAACTTTTTTATGACTCATTAATCTTTTAGGAAAGTGGTGAATTTAATATGTACTAAATTATACTTATTTCAATAGATAGTTGGGGAGATGAAGAGTTCAACACATGTTGTAAAATTGGAAGATGAAAATTTTTCTATTTATATGAAGGGGTTGATAGGTGTAATATTTGGATTAATGACATTCATTTTCCATTAATTACTTTGTAGGAAGGTGGGAGTGACTTCATTATTCATTAACAATGTAGTAAAGTTGAGGAATTTCATCTAGTAAATATTATTTATTCTCAATCATAATTGTAATAGTAATAAGGGTGTAAAATCACAATTAGAACAAACGCTTAAGTTATCCACACTTTTAGTATAGCTCAATCATAAGTATAATAGTAAGGGTAGAAATGTAAAATCACAATTGGAACAAACACCCAAATTATCCACACTTTTAGTATAGTATGTATATGTATATGTATGTATATGTATATGTATATGTATATGTACTAAATTATACTTATTTCAATAGATAGTTGGGGAGATGAAGAGTTCAACACATGTTGTAAAATTGGAAGATGAAATTTTTTCTATTTATATGAAAGGGTTGATAGGTGTAATATTTGGATTAATGACATTCATTTTTCATTAATTAATTTGTAGGAAGGTGAGAGTGACTTCATTATTCATTAACAATGTAATAAAGTTGAGGAATTTCATCTAGTAAATATTATTTATTCTCAATCATAATTGTAATAGTAAGGGTAGAAATGTAAAATCACAATTGGAACAAACGCCTAAGTTATCCACATTTTTAGTATAGTTCAATCATAAGTGTAATAATAAGGGTAGAAATGTAAAATCACAATTGGAACAAACACCTAAGTTATCCACATTTTTAGTATAGTATATAGATATAGATATAGAAACTCTTCCATCTCAAAATTTGTTTGTCCAACATTTAATTCTGATTTGTGTTTCAGTTTATATGCTTAAACTTCTATTTCGTCTTACACGAAAAAATTCATTTGTAAAAGCTTAGGATCTTATAACAAGTTATGTATTTTATTGAGAAAAGATTCAAGATTTTTATTAAATGTGTCATGAATAGCTAAAGAAGGTGGAAAGTTTTTGAAAGGTGGGAGTATCTTTTTTGCGACTCATTAATCTTTTAGGAAAGTGGTGAATTTATTATGTAATAGATAGTTGGGGAGATGAAGAGTTCAACACATCTTGTACAATAGGAAGATGAAAATTTTTCTGTTTATATGAAGGGGTTGAAAGGTGTAATATTTGAATTAATGACATTCATTTTTCATTAATTAATTTGTAGAAAGGCAGGGGTGACTTCATTATTCATAAACATTGTAGTAAAGTTGAGGAATTTTATCTAGTAAATATTATTTATTCTCAATCATAATTGTAATAGTAAGGATAGAAATATAAAATTACAATTGGAACAAACACCTAAGTTAACCACACTTTTAGTATAGCTCAATCATAAGTGTAATAGTAAGGGTAGAAATGTAAAATCACAATTGGAATAAACACCTAAGTTAGCCACACTTTTAGTATAGCTCAATGATAAGTGTAATAGTAAGGGTAGAAATGTAAAATCACAATTGGAACAAATACTGAAGTTATCCACACTTTTAGTATAGTAAAGATAAAGATAAAGATATAGATATAGATAGATATAGATATAGATATAGATATATAAATGGTTAAAAGTTGAGAAATTTAAAGAATTGCAATAGTCTATGGACTTGAACAATCACTTATTTGACTTGTGCATATATAAGGAAAGTCAAGAAAAGAAAGAGAACAAGTAGAGAGACACATAAACAAGTAAAGAGCATTAAGAGGCCTAACGCATATTTCTCATGCAAAAATGTCTCCACATCACATGGAAAGAAATAGAGGATATTGTCACTTTGATCATCTTAATCTCTTGCTACACAAACACTATTATTGGTATTCTGTCCCTCTCTCTTACATGATTTTCATATCTTTCACCTCCAAATTCTATCCCCTCAAACAATCCATTCTCATTCATATAGGACAACTTCCTCCCACGGGCGCGCGCCCTCAAGCGCGCGCGCGCATCACCACCACCACCACCAGATGCACTAACGCAAAACACATCATGAGTACCCATACGCTCTCACGGGTGATTATTCTAACCTCTCTCCTCGTCTTCTCACATTTTGTCGTGTGCTCAGGTGAGTCAGAAGCTGAAACCCTAATAACATTCAAGGGGTACCTCAAGAATACCGAGGCGTTATCCAATTGGGACAACACTAAACCTCCATGCAATGGGGATCACGAGATTTGGAACGGGGTTTTATGCGAGAACGGCAATGTATGGGGGCTCAAGCTCGAGAACATGGGACTAAATGGCATCCTAGACGTTGATTCCCTCTCCAAGTTGCAAAATTTGAGAACTATAAGCTTGATGAACAACAATTTTGATGGCCCTTTGCCAAGTTTGTCAAAATTAAGCTCCCTAAAAACCATGTATTTGTCCAATAACAAATTCTCCGGCCAAATTTCCGGCGACGCGTTTGGTGGGATGGCGTCGTTGAAGAAAGTTCATTTGGCGAACAACAAGTTTTCCGGGTTGATTCCGGCGTCTTTAGCTGCCTTGCCTAAGCTCATGGAATTGATGCTGGAAAATAATGAGTTTGATGGTGAAATACCATTTTTTTCACAAGAAAGGATTAAATCCATCAATTTATCAAACAATAAATTGATGGGTGAGATCCCTCGTAGCCTAAGTAATTTCAGTGCTTCCATGTTTGAAGGTGAGTTTTCTCTCTCCAAAGTCTGGTTCTATGATGATATCATGTTAATTAAAATACTAGGCTCAATAGTTATGCATAATAAACCTTAGTCGTAAATTAAATTAAAATCACGATACACTTATAAAGTAATATTATTTGTTGGCTTTTGTTTCACGAAAAGATATTTTTAGGAAATAATAGACTTTTTTTAAGAAAAGTCAAAGGAGAGTCATTTTTGGAACAGAGGTAGTAAATCTCAATTCCTAGAAGAATCAATCTTCAAGTATCCACAATTGAACATTTATTTTGGAATAATTACATGCACAACCCTTGATTTATTGGATAATTACTATGAGTCAAAGCGAGTTTTGCAAATTACCCGTAGACCCTCCCCTCCGACAACCTGAAACATATTAAATAAAATTGTAATATGTTTTTGCTGAGAATGATGAAATTGCAATATGATTTTAAGAAAATTATGATAATTTCTCAAATTTAAAATGTTTTTCATAATTACAATTTCTAAATTATTCATAATTAAACTCTCAAGTCCATTTGTAAACATACATACATATATATATATGTATAACCGTATTTTATTTTTCACAAAACAGGCAACAACGATTTATGTGGCGCCCCACTGAAATCATGCAATAGCCCCGACCGCCTCACCGTCGGAGCAATCGTCCTCGTCGCCCTACTAGTCCTCGTCGCATTAGCCGCCCTCGTAGCAGTAGTCATCATCCTCCGCCGCCGCCGCCGCAGCCAAACACCCCACCAACCTGTTCACGCGCCACCACCTGCATCCACCATCGCCACCACCTCCGAACCACACCAAGCCGCCGCCGCCGCTGTAGATTTAGACCAAATGGAACAAGGCGGCAACCAAACCGCTTCCGCCGTAGCATCATCATCATCCACTGAGAAAGCTATCTCCGGTGGCGCCGTTGTTAAGAAGCCGCCGGAGCACAGCGTGAAGCTCACGTTCCTGCAAGAAGACAGGGACAAATTCGACATGACGGATTTGCTGAAAGCGTCGGCGGAGATTCTGGGTAGCGGCGTTTTCGGGTCGACGTACAAAGCCGGTCTTAATGAAGGGGTGGTTATGGTGGTGAAGAGATATAAGCATATGAATAATGTGAATAGAGAAGAGTTCAATGAGCATATGAGAAGGCTGGGGAGATTGAGGCATCCCAATTTGCTTCCAATTGTGGCTTTCTATTATAGGAAAGAGGAGAAGTTGTTGCTCTCTGACTATGTTGACAATGGGAGCCTTGCTGTTCACCTTCATGGTATAGATCTCATTCCTTATTATTATAACTCTTATCTTCATATGCATAACACAAGCTCGAATCAAATGTAATTATCAATCACATGACAGTTGTACTTCCCTCGGGTTACATTTGAGATCGTTATTCAAACTAGAATTTTCCCGCTTTGTTGTGTAAGTAGTTACGAATTAGGATGTGGAGAAAGTTTTCTTACTTTTTAAATCACATCACAACTTTTTCAATCACCACATCAACTATTCCCGCTTCGTGTTATACACATGGGTAGTTACGAAGTAGGATGTGGAGAAAGTTTTCTTACTTTTTAAATCACATCACAACTTTTTCAGTTACCACATCAAGGACTGGAGTTGGCGGCGGTGGTGGGGGCATCGTCATAATGAACAGTGATCTTCCTGATTTTTTTTTGTATCGAATACGTGTGTTGACATGGGACATTTGGGACCAAAAGTGCACTTAAAAGTTTCATGGATCATTTTTCCCCCACATCCTAATCATTCGTGTACAACTTGTTACACATTTGTACATATGGTATAAATTGTTACACAAATGTGATACAGAGGATTTGAATTGCATTTTATGACTTATACGTTAAGGACATCAATGCCCTTGCCAAATAAAATTGTTGTGTAAGCACTTTATTACCCACACACTTTGTGGCATTTCAAATATTCTGTCACACAATTGTGTAAATCTTTGTGTTACAAGTATGGACATGCAATAAGTGTATGCAAGTGATACACTTTTCTCTCTCTTCATATTCTAACTAATTTTGTATAAACTTATCACATATTTTTGTACGTGACATAGTTGTGTAACTAAAGATTTGGACTGCTTTGAAATGTGTCACATCAATACCCCGTAGTCTTGTTCTTCTTACAATAATACTCTTATTGCAAGATCTAAAGACTTAACATTTGCTAACTTCTGCATATGGCATATAAATCTCTTCCTCATAATGCAAACGTTCAAGATTAACTAACGAAACCATAAATGCTAATCTCTTGCGACAGGAAATAAATCCCGTGGCCTTCCATGCCCCGACTGGCCGACCCGTCTAAACATCGTAAAAGGAGTAGCCCAAGGCCTATCATACCTCTACAAGGAGCTCCCAAGCATAACCACGCCCCACGGCCACCTCAAATCCTCCAACGTCCTCCTCGACGCCTCCTTCAATCCCCTCCTCCACGACTACGGCCTAATCCCCGTAGTCAATCAAGAACACGCACAAGAAAGCATGATCTCTTACAAGTCACCAGAATACAAGCACAACAATCGTATCACACGAAAAACCGACACGTGGAGTTTCGGTATCCTCATCCTTGAAATCCTGACGGGCAGATTCCCGTCGAATTTCTTGCAGCAGGGCAAGGGCAGTGATACGGATCTTGCCACGTGGGTGGAATCCGTGGTGCGTGATTATGATAATAGTAGCAATGTGGAAGTGTTTGATAAGGACATGGATGGGATAAAGGGTTGTAGAGGGGAGATGATGAAGCTTTTGAACATAGGTTTGGTTTGTTGCATGGCGGATGTTGACAGGCGGCCTGATATAAATCAGGTTGTCGGGATGATAGATGAGGTTAAGGTAAAAGATGGAGAGTGATGAGTTGAGAAGATGATCAAGACGATTCCGAGGATTTTAGTTGTAGTTTAGTTGAAGACAAATTTAGTTTTTAGGATGTCTTTTTTTATTTCTAGTTTTTCTGTCTCTCTCTCTCTCCTCCTATAGTTATTGTTTGAGCTTGATGAGAGATTATTGTTTCTGTAGAAAAAAATTATTTATTTTTAATTTGGAAATAGCTAGGATGTTTCATTGAATCATGTTCAATTAGTGATTTAGATTGTGACATTTTAGTGAAGTGAATTCCATAACACTAAAGCTACAATGTGATTTCCATAATCACGTGCGCAAAGAAGTGCAATTCACTCCCTTTTAAAATACAGTTATAAGGTTTTTGGGATTAGAATTTTCCAATTTATTGTTCTCCACCAAAATCTCAATGACTATCCACACTCACATCTCAATCTTTTTTCTAGTGAAGCAATTAAATGAAACATGATATGTCATGAATATCAAATCTAGCAATTTATGACAATCGAATGATAACTATCACAATCAATTAACAATTACTATAAAAACAGGAAAAAAATCCACACATGTCGTTGGGTGTAGAACTCAAGACCTCTATCATTTTGAGGTCTCAATTTTGCCAGTAAAGCGAGGCTTCATAGGCGAAAAACCTTTCTTTGGATTGAAATTTTATACACAATATAGTGCAATTGGAAAGTTAATTAGTTACCCCAAAGGTTCAATAGGCACATCAAATTTGTTATTTTTATATTTAGAATATTTAATACACTTAAATACATATGTAAAATAAAATACGAGATGAAAATGAGTTTTTTTAACTAACCGACCAAAGCCTGTCTAGAAAGTAAATAAATTGAAGAGAAGGGAGAGCAACAGTCGCTGCAACACCACAATGGTGATATTGGCTTGACAATCAACTTCTGAATTTGAGATTTAAAAATCCTAATTATATGATCATGATGTATAGCTTTTGTGGTCAAAACATAGAAATTGCGCTTGCACGTGCATTTCTCTCCTACACCATATATCTTCTATTCATATACATATCGAAGTTTCAAATGATTATGATGGTGTTTAGAACCACATATAAATCGAGCTTTTGAAAATTTCAGGTTCAAGCTCAAACTTGTCAAAATAGTAAATTTAGGTGCAAAACTTCACTTCAAAATAGACTGACTGATTGTCGAATCTAACAAATCCTCAAATCGATTTTAAATTATTGGATTATACATGATGATGAATCATTTTTACTTTATAAAATCAGTACGTACATATTCAATAGTTCACAAGTACACTTGGATATTACCCACTTGAGCGACATGAAATAAATCCACTTGCGATATAACTGAATAAGTGACTCTGGTTGAATTTTATTTTTTAGATGTGTATTACTATAATCATCATTCTTTTAATAATCTCCATCATTACAATTGTTATTATTCCTATAATAGTCATCATATAATAATTTAAATGGGAAATTTTTTAAGTTAGTAATTTCATGGGAATATAGAATTGTTATATTATTATTACTACAGCTACTTTTAGCAATAATAGTAAATAACAATAATAATAAAATATTGCAATAAAAGATTGCATGAACCAACTCACAAGCTTTGAAACACTGACATATACCAAGATACTAGAGTTCGAAGCTTCAAGCTAGTCAAATCTTATTCAAATTGGTGCACTAAACGTGAGCCAACTCGAATCATCTTATACCAGACGATTTATTCTTGTATTTTGATGCCACATATAAAACATAATTATAGAAACTAGGGTCGGGTATTTTCATGAAATTTCTTGGCACTTCTTTTTTTTCGCTATTATGTATATACAAAGCAGCTTTTTTAAAAGTGTTTCATCAGAAAATTTGAGCCAATTATCGAATAGAATTGTTTCATGATCAATATTTATTTCAATTAAGTAGAGAAATTCCAATTTGGTTGATCTCAAGTGTATTTGTAATTCAGTATGTGAATGAATTATATTTATCTTATGATTAAACACAAACAGAATAACTTACACTTGAGTTCAACCAAAATAAGTTTTAAGTTCGAATTTCCAAACGGATAGAGACAGGAAAAAAATGTTTTAAAAAAAAAGGGTCAATTGTGAGTCAAGGTGACTTTAAGTTAATCCTAGTAATGCGGATAAACTCTTAAATGGCAGCCTCTATATATCACCAAAGACACCAACAGCAAGTGAAGAAAATGAATGGTTTATACAAAACCCAGCTTATTCGGGGGTTAACAATCAAAAGAAAATAGCAATATAATCATATAAGAAAAAACAATCAAACAAAATTTTCCATTTATGTGGGTTCCTCCTCTCAACAACAACTTTGGAGTAACTCTCACCAATGAAGATTAAATAATAATAACAATAATAAACAATATTTCATTGTCTGAAAACAACATAAAAAAATTCCAGGGAGAAAAAGGTATAACCTTAACGTTCTCATAGGAGGTGGTGTTTCAATAAATTTTGTCTTCTGCGAAATCCCATTAAATATTTGCCTCATCTGGTTCAATCCTGAAAAAACGAAAAATGCCGAACCAAAGAGGGAATAATAATGGAGAAAAGAAGCAAGAGATGGTAGCAGTAGCCATTGACAAAGATAAAGGAAGCCAAGCTGCATTGAAATGGGCTGTTGATAATCTCCTGGGCAAAGGCAAAAGTGTTACCCTCCTCCATGTTAAACTCAAGCAATCTTCTGCACGTACGTAATTTTCTCTTCTTTTTTTGTTTTTTTCTCTATTCGACATTATTTGATCATTCCAGTATCATGTAATAAATGATATTATCATGAATGATATATATATATATATATATACATACACACACACACATATACACACATACTTCTTAAGCGTTGCATTCTGCCTGAATTGTTGAAAATCTATTGCAAAGATTTACTTTCACAAATAAACATAATAGCAGATACACCAAACCTCATGTTTTCATGCAAAAATCTCGACATCCAAGGATGTCATCAGCGTTGGTTTCCTGTCATAGTTTAAGGATAGTTCTCAATTACCTTCACAAATGCAAAGTAAATTCATAGATATTGCATTGTTTCAATACATATTATCTAGATGCAATTTTCTTTTTCCTTTCTTTTCGTCGGAAAGGGTTTTAATTCGAATGAAAATTCTTGACGGGCACAAGAACCATCCAAGACCTTTGGATTATAGTGGGTTGGGCGAACAGAGCCCTCCCGTATAATCTAACGGTGTTGAGGAGCCCCAGGGGCCCTTAGCCCCTACCCTTAAATTCAGATAAAATCGATGCATGACACCTACAATTTTATTTGAAATTTCACGTGTTCATCAAATCTCAATGCCCTTGCTTATCAAAAAAATAAAAATAAAATTCCCTGATAGAGAATTAATCGAATTGTCTAAAATCCTTGTTCACTAATCTGCCATAGCGCTTTGCAGCTAGGATAGAATGTTCTACTTCTATATTACGTTCATAGATTTTCATCAATGTCTTAAGAACCTGATATTTTTCGTGTTGGATTTATAGTGGGAAATCATGTTGGTTTCTCTGACAATGACGACGTTGGCAAAAAGATTCCGGTTGATAGCCAAACCAAAGAGCTCTTTCTTCCTTTCCGTTGCTTCTGCACCCGCAAGGATGTAAGATAAGCAACTTTCATTGAATTTCATAAATTTATTCAAAAAATCAAAAGAATAAATGTTGAAATAGCATAAACACTTTCTGAAGTGACAAATTCTCAAGTTTCCCCTCTTATTTTCTATATAACAGAAGAAAACACTACTTGGATTTATGTACACTAATTTTTCTGTAGATACAAGTTAACGAAGTTGTACTGGAAGATACGGACATAGCAAGAGCCCTTTGCGAATACGTGAAGAACAATTTGCTTGATAGTCTGGTTGTTGGTTCCACAGTCAAGAATGGATTTGTTAGGTAATAAAGTTATCTGTTTCAGCTTATATTTGTTATTTAATTACTTGCACACCCCTCACTTATTGGTAATTACCATGAGCCCCTGAGGGTGTGAAATTGTAATCTGTGCTTCTTACCGACAGGGGTGAAATTATGATACGGTTTAAATGACAAGGGAAGTTATTGTAATTTATCAAATCTTGAATTATTTTTCGTAATTAGGGTCTAAGGGGGTGTCTGTAATTAACTCTATTTTTAATCACAATAAAGATAAGCTGCACTTACAAATTTCTCGACGCAGAAGATTCAAGACAGTTGATATACCAGGCAGCGTTACCAAAATGGCGCCAGAATTTTGCACTGTTTATATCATCTCTAAAGGGAAAGTTTCAACCGTCCGGGCAGCCTCCATTCCACTTCCAAAAGAACCTCCTCGTAACCCTACTCCGGGTCCCACCGATGGACGCTTCATGCAAGGCAATGGAACTAAAGGTCGTTTTTTTTCTAATATTTACAATTTCCTTTTCTTTAGTGAACTTTTCACCTGGCTAAAGAAAACTGAGGTGCGCCATGTTGGCAGGTGCTTCTGTGGAAAGGACTCTGTTCTCAGCTAAGATCCCTACAGAGGAGACAGATTCAATCAAGTAAGCTTACAGATACATATACAGAATACACAGGAAATTGAATGCAATTGTCAATACATATGGATAGTTGTATTCTTTAAATTAGGTATAATTACATGCACCCCCCTCACTTATGGGGTAACTACCATGAGCCCCTGACATTTTACAAATTACCAACACAACTCGAGAGAAATTGTAATATGTTTTTACTGACTGAGGGCAAAAATTGCACTTGCTTTTAGTGTACAAGGGAAGTTATTTCAAACCTCGAGTGTTTTTGGTAATTAGGATCTCATGCACAGTACATGTGTAATTTACCCTAAAAATTACTATATAACTTTTCAATCTGATGAAAACTCCAGTCACAGCCTTTTAACTTTCCGTTGGCTAATGGAGTAGCAGAATAAAATTGTAAAACTTTTAAACTTAGGAGACGAAAACTCTAAAGAAGTTCAAACGATGCTCACGTGCATGCACGTATGCATTTAGTGTTTAACACAATTTTTCCAGTAAGGACCATATTCAATCAAAAAAATGAAAATTTAAGCGACTAAATTCGATGAGGGTTGAACCAGAGGGACTGAAATTGATCTAGTATGAAGGACTTAAAATGTAATTATCCATCTGAGTTGAAACGCATGCAAATGAAAACAACAGATGACAACTAACACATAACTGATTACCTATACAGGTCACCATTTACTAGAGGCAAAGCTTCAAACCGCTCGTACGGAGAACTTTCAGTGCCCGATTCTGATATATCATTTGTGGGCTCAGGCAGACCAAGCACCGATCGCTTGATTCCTCCATCAGAACAGGATATGGTTATGGCCTCCCGTCTGTCCAACAGCTCAGACACAGAGAATCGATTAAGTTTTGGATCTCCATTCTCTAATGCTAGGTCATCTGATACAAATAACAGCTTCGGAGTCTACTCGTCCAGCTCGCAAGAAAGTGGAAACTATTCATGGTCGGGATCCCAAAGCCTGGTATGCACAAACAGATCCCTGAAAAGGGTTTCAATTCGCATGGACTTCAGAAAAAATATACAATGTCAAAGATAATCATCCTTCTGTAAAATCTGTTACACAATTTCATTACGGGCATTTCATATGCATTCATCATTTCATGCTCTATTTTACATTTAGAACAAAACACAAGCTACTATCCTAACTTATCAATGTTCCTTTCCTTAATAAGGCATGATTTCCAAAAAGAAAAAACCAGACGACATGCCTGGAAATTAAATCACACAAACATCTTAGTTTACTGTGTTTATGCCATTCACATGAATCTCTCTGATATATGCAGGATGAAGTCGAAGCAGAGATGCGAAGGCTGAAGCAGGAGCTCAAACAAACCATGGATATGTACAGCACAGCCTGCAAGGAAGCACTCAATGCAAAACAGAAAGTATTGTTCTGAAGTTATCTTAAGTACATTATCTATCGTCAGATTCATCACACATTCATACTAGTCCAAACTAAAAGTAGAGTATTGCAATATTTACATCAAAAAGTTCATGCTGGTCATTCGTTAAACATAAACACGAGACTTATTAATTTGTTTCTAGGCACTGGAGCTTCACCGCTGGAAAGCAGAAGAACAACAGAAACTTGAAGAGGCACGATTAGCTGAGGAGGCAGCATTGGCAATTGCAGAGAAAGAAAAAGAAAAATGCAGGGTAGCTATTGAGAAAGCTGAAGCAGCTCAGAAAATAGCTGAACTTGAAGCGCAGAGAAGAATCAATGCTGAAATGAAAGCGCTCAAAGAAGCGGAGGAGAAGAAGAAGGTGATGGATAAGTTGGCACAAAATGATGTTAGATATCGCAGATACTCAATAGAGGAGATCGAATCAGCTACTGAGTACTTCTCAGAATCTCGTAAAATAGGGGAAGGTGGATATGGGCCAGTTTACAAGTGCTATCTGGATCATACACAAGTTGCAGTAAAGGTTCTTCGTCCAGACGCAGCCCAAGGAAGATCACAGTTTCAGCAAGAGGTACAAAAGTCGCAAACATTAAATTTGAACTTATAAAATCTCAATCTGCAGCTCCATATATGGGGTTGTGCCAAAAGTATTCTGAAAGTAGAATGATATCCCTGCAAATAGTTGGTATCTGATAGAATACAGTGATGTTTCTCTTCTGAAAAAAACAAATAAAATCAAATTAGATTAACAAAGAAGGGGATCATTAGGTACAGAACCAGAATTCTAAGTCTTGGAGGGCGAGACAGATATTTCGACTCCCACATGAGGCAATCTAGTAATTTGAAGATGGGGCAAAGTTTTGAATCTTATTTAGTCAACATACAAAATTTAAAACTATATCTACATGTAAGGAAGTTCCCAGGTTATCCCCTTGCGAATTCTTTGCCTTATCTTGAAGCATAATGGAAGATAATATATTCAAATAACTGGCTATGACAACTTTTCAATAGTGACATCCACGAGGATAAAACTAACATTTCAGATACGAGAAAGTATGTTTAATACTAAATGATTATTATATGGACTGTATCTTATTTAGAAACAATTTCATACCTTCTTTCTGAACACCATGATGAAGGTTGAAGTTCTGAGTTGCATTCGACATCCTAACATGGTTCTTTTACTTGGAGCATGCCCGGAATACGGCTGTTTAGTCTATGAATACATGGCCAATGGCAGCTTAGATGATCGTCTCTTTAGGAGAGGAAACACTCCAGTTCTTCCCTGGCAACTCAGGTTCCGAATAGCTGCTGAAATTGGCACTGGCCTCCTTTTCCTCCACCAAACCAAGCCAGAACCACTTGTACACAGAGACCTAAAACCAGGCAACATTTTGCTCGACCGCAACTTTGTGAGCAAGATCAGCGATGTCGGCTTGGCTCGGCTCGTTCCACCTTCCGTAGCTGACACTGTTACTCAATACCGCATGACGTCAACAGCTGGCACTTTCTGCTACATAGATCCTGAATATCAGCAAACTGGCATGCTCGGGATAAAATCTGATGTTTACTCACTTGGAGTGATGCTGCTTCAAATCATAACAGCTAAGTCCCCCATGGGTTTGACTCACCATGTTGAGAGGGCTATTGAAAAAGGGACCTTTGCTGAGATGCTTGACCCTCAAGTTCATGATTGGCCTGTGGAAGAGGCTTTGGCTTTTGCTAAATTAGCACTTAGGTGCACGGAATTGAGGCGGAAAGATAGGCCGGATCTTGGAATGGTGGTGTTACCTGAACTTAATAGACTGCGTGCACTGGCTGAAGAAACAATGCCCAATTTTTCACTAACTACAAGTCCAACGACCTCAGCAATTCCCGGAAATTCTCATTCTCAAGTGAGTTAATCATGTCTTCACCGAAAAAGATCTCAGCATGTGAATATGAACAATTTTCCTTTTGCCATCTCCTAGTATATAACAGAATACTGATCAACTGTCTGCAGGTTATTAACACTCAGAAGCTATACTCGGATTATGACACCGCTGCAAAGGTCCGTTCAATGACTGCACATATCCCAGAAACGAAAATGGTGGAGACAAAGCAAACCTAATGTGTTTGTTGGTTTTGTATGGAAAACAAATCAATTTCTTTCTATCTAGTTCTTTACTACATCAGATAAGATTCTTATGTGTTGTTTGCCAGGTATATGGTTGAATATCCTGCAAGAATTTATCAAGCTTGCAGCTATT
The DNA here is from genome assembly GCA_019426215.1 of Buddleja alternifolia. NCBI lineage: Eukaryota > Viridiplantae > Streptophyta > Magnoliopsida > Lamiales > Scrophulariaceae > Buddleja > Buddleja alternifolia. The sequence goes on from CM033398.1 coordinate 30,941,342, forward strand.
CCTTAGTTTTTAAGTAAAAACAATTATGCTTGTAATATAACATTTCCATATACAAATAACATAATATGTTTGTGAAAGAATTTTTTTTTTTTTTTTCATTTTCCCCAAGTGTCCTCAAGCTTGAAGGCCCGAGACTAATCTCCCGAGGTACTGTGAAGAACATTTGGTACAAGTATAATAATGTTGAAATAAATAAAATATTATTACTAATACTTTTTTTCAGAAATAGATAGACCCCTAATTCTATACATTTATATTGTACTTATGAAGTAGGTATCAGTCTGTCAAAACAATACTTATGAAGTAGGAATCGGATTTCAGTATCTCAGAATGTCTAGCTCTTTTTTCCTTAACCCATTCTTATTGAATTTGATATTGTGATGTCAAAAAAGTATCTTTAATGCAATACATATTATTTCAAGAAGACTCCTTATTTAACTTGGTCCCTCTATTCACTGTACTCCATAAGTATTACCTCATTATTATTTATTATTACCACAAAGTTGTGTAATTTAGCTACCTTTTACTATCCTTCATTAGTTTGACAACAGAACTTCATGATTACTTCCTAAAGAACCAAGCAAACCGTCTTTTCACAACCTTTCATGAATGGAACTAAAATTTTCAGATAAGTAATCACTACATAGGTAGAGGATTCCCTTCACAATGACTATTATAAAGTGCAAATTCTCAACTTATTCATCAATAAAATGAACTCTGCGAAATTTCTAATTTCATTTCAAACATAGAAGATTTGCTTCACAAGAACTATTTAAGGTTTTATATTCCGAGGGAGAAAAAACATATATTTCTAATCTATTCATATCTAGCTACTTTAACTTCTCTCTACAAATCTAAAACTGTATTTTCAAAAATGAGATGTACTTCAGAAAAATCTGTAGAAGTTGATATTATGGACATCCTGAGCTGTCCTCCTAACTGAACAGTTTGTCTTCCGGTTTTCGTCTTTTGAAGGCATGTTAGCAGTCCACTTATCGTGTCAGAGTTGATATCTGCTCCACATAAACATCAGTAATTCCAAAAGATTTGATTACTCCTGAAGTGTTTCTTAAGATAGGTGGCAATTAGCATTTTGTAAGTTATATCCTTTTTCTTCACATACTCCAAAACTACTTCTGAGTTCAAATGAAAGTCTCCTTTTCCCATAACCGCAAACACAAGTGGATCCGTCAACACCGAAGCGGTATCATTCCAGTTGAGTTTGCTCAAGGCAAATTTCAAATTCCTTCCAAGTCTTCTGTCCAGGTATGCATCAACAACACATCCGTAAGTCACAAGATCAGGAACCACTGATTCATGTTTCATATGTTCAAGGCTCAAATGCAGATCCCATAACAAAGACATCCTGGAGAATGCAAGTGCTCTAATGTTAAATGTATTCAGATCAGGATTAAATCCCGATTCCACCATTCTCACAAATTCTCTCTGCAAACTTTTCATCTTGAAATTTGAGGCATAAGATAGTAGCAATAGGTTCCAAAGAAGATTGCCAACATTTCTTCTACCAAGACCTACATCATGCACGAAATGACCTAAAGCATAAAACTTATTTTCCTTGATATAAGCTAATGAAACAGCCCTAATAGCTTCTTCTTCTATGAGAATCCTTGACCTCTTGAGACGGCCATAAGCAACTTCCATATCAGCTAACGAACCAAAAGCACTATAATACAATACATAAGCATTTCCAGTGGAGGAATCTACAGAATATCCCATAGAAACCATCTTCTTAATCATAAATTCCATGCACTCAAGCTGTCCTGTCCTTCCAAAACAAGAGATAGCCAGAGAATATATACGAGGTAATAGTGCAGAATCTTTCAGTTGTATTTGGCGCAGAAGTCTGGTAATCATATCAAAATCTTGCATGCTACCACAGATATAGATTAATTGGGAAACTACTAGAGCATCAGGTACAAACGAACTGTTCATCATTTCATCCCAAATGGCTAGTGCGTCACGCCACGAGCCATTATGGGCATAGTATAGCAGCAAAGCTGTTAATGTTGAATTGTCAGGAAAAAGCCCTTCTGATTTCTTCTCACGAACAAGTTTTTCAGGAACTAGAGGTAATTTTTCCTCATTTAAGTTATGTATTATTGAATCAGAATTGCACACCTCATGTTTATCAAAATTATCCTCGCGTTTTCCCTGCAAACTCTGCTGTAAGCATATACACAGAGGCTCTTTCCAACATGTTAGCACAAATACATATAATAGAAACATTATGAACCAATACAACACAACTATGAGAAACCCACATAGTACCATAAGCATCCGCATTGATCCAACTATTAGCTAAGGTGTTATCGCTCCACTGGAAGTCGGAACTCTAATTCATTGTTAATAATTCAAATCAACATTTTATGCAACATGAATTATCTGTTCATACTGAAACAAGATGGCAAGAAATTAAAGAGAATACTAATTATAGGAGACCGCAATGAAAACAAATCATTGAAAATTTGCTCGAAAAATTCGGAAAACCAATTTCTTGGCTATAAATGAGGAAATACAAATTCTACACTTACTTCATACTCATCACATACTCAAAAATACACTTCTTCCAGTTTGCTTTATCATGGAACCGCGAATTTCACATTCAAACAAATGAGCAAAAACGTGCACTAAACAACACAAGAAAACTTTTGTTTACTGCAAAATCATACAAGTTTTTAATTGATTCTCGTGATCAAACTCCACAATCACTAACCTAACAAAACAAAACAAAACAAAACAAAAATGACGAATGAATTTCTAAAGAACACTGATAAATACAACAGTACGAAGTAGTACCTTGTGAAAAAAACAGAGATTTGGAGTTGGAATTTTCGATTGAAATTGACGAAAACGCTTCAATTTTAGTGTACTCAAAGGTTGAGGCGTCGAGGCCAGTAGCAGCAGAGCTTCCATTGTTTGGTTTGAGTTAAGAGTAAGAAAGTGGGAAATAATAAATAGTTTAATGAGACACAAAGAAGATAATATAATCACAATTCATATCATATACATATAGTTAGGGGGAGGGGGGGTTGGGGTTGGGGTTGGGGTTGGCGCTTTAATACGGAGTGTAACGGTTTAAAAGGGTGAATTATGTGTCTATTTTTCTAGGACGTCATACAATCCATCCTAAATATATGAATATTAGGATTATTGAACTCGATTTAATATAAATTTTTCCTCATTAGGGGTGTACATCCTTAGCCCAAAAAAAAAAAATATATAGATGTGTACATACTATACAAATTGATCGAATGCAATAGTTTGAGGTGAATTTTGTGTTTATTTCTCTCACTTTGTACGAACCGCACACAATGCATCTTAGAGATATAGATATTAGAATCATTGAACTCAGTTTAACATAAATTTTTCCTATCTAGGGGTGTACATCCTTAGCCCAAAAAAAAAAAAAAACAGATAGGTGTACACATACTATACAATCGACTGAACATCTCAAACCGAGCTGATTCATTAAAAAAACGATTGTTTAAAGCTTTAAAATAATAGTGAAATTTAAATATTATTGCAACCCGCCACATTCGAATCGAGTGGTAAGTTTAATAAACAACTAACTCACAACACGAACACTAATTATCTATTTCGCACATGTATGTGTATATGTTATAAATTAACACCAAATGTAGAAGAAAATATATGCATGTATACTCTCCAATAAGTGTGATTTTATTTTTATTCATATAATACACTTTATTTTATACTCTCTCACGAGAGTGATTTTTATTCATATTCATGTGACACACTTTATTTTTATTTGTGGAAACGGATTGTATGCCTAATTTGAACACTAGTTTTTATTTTATTTTAATGAAAAATTCATTTTCTTGGCCAAGAAAAACATATGTACATGTATGGTAAATATGTTTATAACAAATTAGTTTTAATAATATTTGAAAATTTCGTTACAAATCTTAATAAGATGATTTTTATTTTGTAACACACACTTGTTCTTGTACTTGTCTCTCCTGTCTACTCAAATTTATTTTTAATTAAATTTATAACAATTATATTATCTAATTTTTCACTTATTAATTATAACAACGAATAAGCGGCAAGAGTTATAGCTAAAACTTGATCAATAGCCAACTCCACCCGCTAATAACAGCCCGATCGCGTACACCCCTAGACATAGAGGCTAGCTTTTAGCTTATTGAGGCTTTTTGGGCCGAGGGAGAAAAACTATGTATATGGCTTCATGGTTTTGGGCCTCTCGTATCATTATGGACTAGTTAAAAGGATATTAATTTGCTGGGATTGACTCTGCTCGATTGGCTAATTACAGTTCGTACATTTATCACCTAATTAAAATTCATTGTATCTATATTGATAATATAAGATTAAGAAATTTTTTAAATTTTCAAAAATTCATTTGACGTCAAGATTTCGTATATATTTTTCATAAATTCCGTTTGATAATATTTTTTAAAAATCTTTCGTTATATGAGCAATTTATTTCTAAATTTTGCCTGATTTTAATATGATTAAATAACTGGAGATAAGCACATTAAACTAAGTTGTTTTTGTATTTTTTTTATTTTCAATGCATATATGTCAAATTACTTTATAATATGATTTGTATCGAGATTTTCGCACAAAAGTACATCATGTTTATTAAAATAAGGGGAATGATATTTGCTCTATAGGAGTTTCAACTTTAAATTTTACACTCATATGAATACCCTTAGATCTTAAAACCACCCTTATACAATTAAAAAATACATTATTATTTTATAAATATTTTCTTCACTACATTAAATCAAAGTCAATTAATTAGAATACAATAAATAAAAAAGTTAATTAACTAACATGTAAAGCGTCATTGAAAAATATAAAAATAATACCATGTAAAATTTTATAATGACAATTATAATATAAAAACAAAAACAAAAACTGAACATTAACTTCAATCATTCACTTCATTTGCTTTATAATAGTACATAGTAATCAAAATTTATTTTTGTTCGACCAATAAGTTTAATTCAACAACACAATTAATTACGCATAAAGAAGTAATAAATCAATATTCATCCATATCAAATGAAAAAACAATAATGTTAGAAGTAGTTAGCAACTTTTTGTGCAACATGCATGTAAATAAATAATGTTTTCATATTTGAATTCACAAAAAATATATCAAAAAACTTTTTTCATTTAACTGTCTTGATGAATAAATTCATACTTGTGTATAATTATATGTTTTACAGTATTATATTATTCATAAACATATTATTTTGATACAATAATTTAGATCAATTAAAAAGTGATCCTTATTATTTTTTTTTTTATCTATATCAAGCATTAAAGTATTTGGTGATATGGTGGTGTACATGGTAATAAAAAAATATATATAAAGCAACACGACTGGCTATTATTATTAATGGATATTTTTGTCATTTTTTTAAAGAGAAAAATGAGAGAGGAGTTCTTATAGTAATTTTTGAAGTTCCTATATCAATCCCTAAAATAACAGTTATTTTTGTCGAGCTATTTTCAAATTAATTGATAAGTGTTTTAGGTAATGGAATGCCCATCTTGCATCCTATTGACTCCCAGAGTTCTTTGCCTCAGTCAGAGGTGCACAAGAAGTCCACGTATCTGGATCCGGCCCATGAATTTAGATCATTTATTCAATAGTGAGTAATCACGATATTAAAAAAAATAATCTAATTTGTACCTAATTTGATCAAATTTAAGTGTAATTTACAAATCATATGACCAATCACATGGCGATGTATTTTTTCATGGCAACAACATAACCGAACTTGATACATAATATTTCTTCAGATTTCTTCCTACTTTCAACTAAGACAACTACTATTTATTTCAGAAAATTTTCTTAAGCGGTATATTTATCTTAAAAGTTAAATAATTTTCTTATTTAATGGATTAAAATGATTTTTTATAAGTTCATTAAAAATATAAAGAAGAGTGCCGAATTTGTTCGAGTGTCAATAACACAAGTGACGTCTCTTCGAAAACAATCCTAGACTAACCTTGGATATTTTAAAACCACAACTTTAGTTACATTATAGTTACTCAATATCTAAGTACAAGCATGAGAATTTAGTATGATTAATTGAGGGCTCTAGTCCCTAGCATAAAAGCACGAAGTACAAGAAAATTGTGCTTTTTTCTTTTTCCCTTTTAAATTCTACACGAAAGAAAATACCCTGATTCAATAAAATCGGATCGATAATTTATAATCATTGGTCATACAAACTTTATAAGACTTCAATAAAAAAGAGAAAAGTTACAATTTTTGACAGTTTGAAAGTTAATAACACTAGACGAACAACTCTTAATAGTAAAATTATGCTTTTTTATTTGCTCCTCTCAAATTACTTTTCTTTTTTAGGAAATAATAATAAATTCTCCTAATAGAACAAATCAAAAAATAGTCCCCGTGGTCGATCAAATCAAAGAGAGCTCTAAAGTCCATGATGGGGATTTGACATTGAATGTTTGCCAATGTAGTTACAAAGGCAAAAGAGAATATGAGGGGACCTCTTCCTTTGGCTTTATTTTCATTGATTTCTTTCAAAAAGTTATGGGGGGACCAATGACGACTAGTGATTCCTTTGGACAACCAATTGCCAATTATTAATTTTTTTCTATTTTTTTTATTGGAAAGGAGTGGTGTAAATTGAATCCGGAAAATAAATCGATTCATTATTTTATTCTCTGCATATCTAAGTCATATTTTCTTCCATGATGGTACCAGACCATAGTATCAATGAGCTAGATGCACAAATTATCACAAATATAAGAAGCGAAATCGACGGATTGGTTCGATTCGAGTGGGAGAGAAAAAATAAAGTATTGACTTATAATATTCTCTAAGAATGCTCAATCTCCTAGAAAGACATAAGATGTTATGAGGGAAAATTTAAGGTGGACCGGGAATATTACTCCCGATCCACAATACATCATTAGATGGAGGGGTGTAATGATAAAACTTAAACACCTCAATCACCATGCAACCAACAATATGTCCACCGTAGATTCACCCAGATATTATGACATAGAGACGTTTTAAAATCTAATTTCCTACCACTGAAGAAGATAGGTCGATCGCATTGTATGCTGACTGTTGAGCGAAGTTGCACGGGTACGGTTACGGCGACATGGATACAATACAATACGGGCATGATACGATTTTTTCAAAATTTTAGGATACAACACGGCAATGATACGACTACAAATATATATAAAACACTTCAAATAAATAAATAAATCTATCCAACTGCACCCACTAATAATTAAAAAAAAACATATCAAATAGTATGTATCATATATACATATATATATATATATGTACTATAAGAAAATCTAGTTATTGATAAAAAAAAATAGTTCTAAATGTAACTATTTGAATCTTCATCGCGCCGCCCCATGTTTCTGTTTCGTAAAAAAAAACAATTTAGACTAGGGAAGGATTTCGAATAGTCGTTCCAAGCCAGTGATAATTCTCCACTTAGAATTATCTTTCAACCCCCGCGCTCGAGTTCGATACGCTAGATGGTGGTTCAGAATTTAACACTTCGATGTGTTGTTTAAATTAGTTGTTCGGACCGCAATTGATGAAAATATGTATCTTCTTCGAATGACACAATAATACTATAAAAGAACAATTCAAGTACAGGTAAGAATTATTTCTCTGATACTTAAATCTGACACAAAACAATTCTATACCTACGTGAGAATCTTCTTTTCTTAAAACGATGAAAATGAATAGAAAACTCAGGTCAAGATACAAATTACTGTCAAATAATGAAATCTGAAAGCATGTAATCTATACCTCCATAAAAGTCTTCAATTCGTGCTAGTTACAGAGAAACACTGGTATGACTTCGGGATTGGATCCAGCAATTTTTGAACAAATCTACACTACAAACTACTCCTAATTATATTTACGCCTACTCCTATGATTGGATACCACTTCGATTGAGTATGCAGCAAAATAATGTCTTAGTTTGGTAGAGGCAAAATATAGGCTGAGGCACCATTTCTCCATCGTGGTGTACCTTTTCTCTGCGTCATTCAAGAATCTACTCAAATAGAATACTGCTTGTTCATAGCCTCTGTCATTTTCCTGCACTAAAAGGCATCCTATTGACATTTCCGCTGCTGATATATATAATCTTAAATTTTTTCCTTTTCGAGGAGGAATCAGCACGGGAGGCTGAATTAAGTATCTTTTGATAGCGTCGAATGCTTTATTTTGTTCATCTCCCCATACAAATTCATTTTCATCTTTTAATCGTAATAGAGGGGAAAAAGCTTCTGTCTTTCCGGCTAAGTTGGCTATAAACCTTCGTACAAAATTTACTTGCCCTAAAAAACTCTGAAGTTCCTTTTTGTTTCTTGGAGGCTTAGCATCGATAATCGCTTTAGCTTTATTTCGATTTACTTCAATGCCTCGATGATGTATCAAAAATCCCAGAAAATTCCCAGCTTCTACTCCGAAAGCACACTTCAAAGGATTCATTTTTAAATTAAAGAGTCTCATTCGTTTAAATGACTCGACCAAAAACTGTTTATGCTCTTCGTAATTTTGAGCTTTAACCACTACATCATCGATGTATATCTCCAAATACTTCCCGATTACATCATGGAAAATATAATTCATAGTCCTCTGGTAAGTGGCTTCGGCATTTTTTAAACCAAACGGCATAACCCTCCATTCGAAATTCCCTATGGATCCTGGACACCTGAAAGCCGTTTTATGCCGATCCGCTTCAGCTATTTCCAACTGATAATACCCGGAATAGCCATCCATAAAAGACATTACTCTATGTCTAGCAGCTGCATCTATCAATACGTCAGCCATTGGCATCGGATATTCATCTTTTGGAGTAGCTTTATTCAAATCTCTAAAATCGATGCATATTCGTACCTTACCATTCTTTTTTATTACTGGTACGATGTTAGCTAACCATTCGACGTATCGAGTTGGCCTAATGAATTTGGCTTCGACCAACTTTTCTATTTCTTCCTTAATTGCTCCCATTAGATCTGGGGACAAACGCCTGGTTGTTTGTATCACAGGTTTGAAGCCTGGTTTAATAGGTAGTTCATGTCGAGCTATATTAGTATTAATTCCGGGCATTTCATGATGTGCCCAAGCAAAGCAGTCCTTGAATTGTTGCAAAATATCGATTAGGTCATTTTTCTCCATTTGAGTCATCTTCGAACTTATGTAAGTTACTCGAGGGTTGTCGATTGTCCCTAGATTAACTTCTTCCAACTGGTCCTGACCATTTTTCCTAATCTCTTCGTCTGGTTCTATAATACCATGTTCGATATTTCCGACTTGAAAGTTAACTATATCCTTTCCATTATGATTATTTATTCTATGTTTATTATCTCGAGAACCTTCATTATGAATAGCACCTGCCATATATATTTCATTGGAAGAATTATTCGTTTTGGGACCCGTCGCATACACTAGATCTCGAGAGAATTCTTTTCGAGAATTTGATCCACGTATTTCATTGTGACAATATTCAGAATTAAACTTATCATAACTAACATGATCACGATCGTAAGCACACAATTTCGATTCCATTCGTTGAACACTTAACCTTCGAAAAATATTAGAAACAACATCATCTTTCATTACATCGACATTCTTCATATCTTTCACAATATCTAAACTAACTCTAATTTGATTTCGGCTAACTTAGAGCCCATCTCGGATGTAGACTCTTCATGGATTCCCTCTCCTTCTTTCGCTGGCTTTTCTATGGCTTCTTCGTTGAATCGCCAATCACTTCCTTCGAGCTTCCCAGCTTCATACCTGGCATTAACAATTTGAGTATCGATAAAATAATTGTTTTTCTCCGCTTTGATCACCTCGAATTGGTGTCCGTTCCAACAAATTAATACTTGATGTAAGGTAGAAGGGACACAACAATTCTGATGTATCCAATCTCTTCCTAACAAAGCATTAAACGATGATGAATTCGTTTCTACTACGAAAAATGCTGAGTAGGAACTCTGGGTTCCTATTTTGATCCGGCACGGCAAAACTCCCAAGACTTTAGTAGCTTGGCCTGAGAAGCCGTAGACCGCTACATCAGCCACTACTAAATCTTTCGAGCTTTTGCCCAGCCTTGTTAATGTTTTTGCGGGCAAAATATTAACAGTGGCCCCGTTATCGACTAATACTTTACTAATGGGAATACCTTCGATTTCTGCCTTTATGAACAAAGGTTTCATGTGATTATTATCTATTTCTTCTTTCGAAAATAGTAATTTTGACAAATTTTCGACTTTTTGCTCATTATCTTCGAGTGACTTATCACTATAAATTTTAAAACAAGAAGCGTTACCTTTTTCTTCGTCAGATGTGAATTCAAGGCTATTTCCTTCCTCATCCGTTCCTTCTTTGGCTGCGAATTCGGCTGGCAGCACAGTCACCATATCTATGTTTCTATCTTCCTCAAGTTTCAGTACCCTTTCTAAAGTAGCTTCTTTTGCTTTTAAATCAGCTTCGTTTGCTGATTCTTCGCATAGTGTATCTCCCAGTAAAATATCCAAGTCGTCGCCTGACTCGAAATCTCCCAGCTCTTCATCTTCTTCAGTTGTAACACCTTTTCCTTTCAAGGCTGCTTCTCTTAACTGGTCACTCAAACGATCGACATCTTTCTCAAAATCTTCTTCACTGGGATTCTTGACTATCTTCGACTTCAAGATTCCTTTTGACAAAGCCTCTTCTTCCACCCTGAGATTTGCAATCATCGCCTGTTGTTGCATTTCCAAGGCTACCGCTGTTCGAGAATAAGCTACTTGCTGAGCGATGACCCTCGGGTGGTCATCTCTCTTTCTTTCGACATTCCTGTGATATCCTCCAAGACGTTCTAAAGGTGATTTTCTCCCTGATGAGGCGGATCTCCCATATCCTCTGCCTCCTCTTCCTCGAAAGTGCCTATCATAAGGCATAGTTCCAAACCCTTGGTTGTTTGTCTCATACCTTTGTCTTTTATTCCATTCCCTTTGATATGCGGGAATCCAATCTGGGTCATTTGGAATAACTTGCAGCCTCACTAGTTCGTAATGTAAGGTATCTGCGCACTGTCCACACAAAACCTTCTGCATTTGGGTTAAATTCGTCACCACCCTAGCAGGTGTCTGGTAAACAATTTCTCGAGCAGGGGTTTCGAGCACCTCCTTATACGATTTTTCCCCTTGCCCTTGAACAATTGATTTGGTCTCGCTGACCACCTCTTTGTTCTTTGGCTTTCCATCCTGATCAAAATCCAGGATTCTCTTGTCGATTCCTGACAAGCATATCGTACCCCTCTCATACTGTTTCGCTACAAATCGCCTGAAAATCTGACACTGGTCAGTGGTATGCAGAGTATTCATATGCCATCTGCACATGCCTTCCAGACCTTCGTCTTTCACCTTCGGGAACGTTAGTACACCTTCATCAATCAGCCTGTTGAACAATTGGTTTGCCAACTTGGCCTCTTTTCGTACCTGCACATTAAGATTTTCGAACTGGTTAATATCCACAGTATTAATTTCGAAATTTAGAACTGGGAATGGATTCTCATCTATATCTGTTTTTTGATTGTCAGGAAAAATTATATCTTTCGAATCCAATTTTTCTTGTATCAAATTCCTAAACATAATGCATTCATTCGTTTCATGCGAAAAAGCATTGTGCCATTTGCAATATGGTTTTCCTTTAATTTCTGATTTCGAAGGTATTCTATGTCTCCCTTTTAACCTAAGTTTTTTATTCGCAAGAAGCCAGTCAAATATTCGCTCGGTTTTAGTCACATCGAAACTATATTCCTTTTCTTTCTTTGTCTGTAAAGATCCTGTAGCTACACAGTCTTTTCTCTCGAGAGCTCCGCATTGAAACGGTGGCCCTTTAACAAATTCTGCCAGATCGATTTCATAGGCATCCTCGAATGCCCATGGAATCCCCACCTCGAAGGCATTGAAACCCTGATGTTTTCTTTGGCTTTCCTCTCTTAACATATTTTCGTATCTCACCGCACTCTCTGCCAAAGCTCTAAAATCAGAAAACATCATTCCGTCGAATTTTATTCTGTAATCAAAAACCATGTTTTGTTGAGCCAATTGAACAAACTCAGATTCGGGGATGTTCAAATGACATTTAATCCTAGCTTTCTTAAATCGAGCCAAGAATTCTTCTATTGACTCTCCAGGATTCTGTCTTATTTTGGCTAAGTCACTCATGGTCATGCTCGGTTCAGTTCGAGCAAAATGATTTTGGAACTGAAATTGCATCTCATCCCAAGTATGTATCGAATTAGGTGATAAATTCGTATACCAGTTAAACGCTGACCCGGTTAAAGAACTAGGGAATAACCTTAATTTGAGATAATCCTGATCAGCTGCCTCTCGGCATTGGCAAGTGAATCGAGACAAATGTTCGAGAGCCGACACATGGTCTTCTCCAGAAAACAAAGTGAAGTTGGGAATTTTATATGTTCTTGGGAAAGGAAAATTCCTGTCTACCCAGTCGGGGTAAGGTTTCCCAGGAATCAAACGGTGGTTCCTTCGAAAACCAGGCCCATATATTCTTTCGATGGCCATTTCCACTTGATTTTGAAGAGGATCTTGAACTAGTGCTTGTGGTCCAAAATTGCCCCCCAAGCAATTATTAGGCGTATAGTGCCCCCCAGCATATGGGATTTGCACATTGTTACTCATAAAAGGGAAGTTTTGGTTTGCAGGCAAACCTTGACTTCCTATAAAAGGGGTGTTCAAAGACCCCATATATGGGTAACTCTGAGGCGCATTCTGCGGCCCATTGTAATATCTCTGACTATAACCATTATTTGGCCCAAGATTTCCAAAATTGGTATTAGGTGGATACCCAGAGGGCATTGATTCTGAAATGTTCGGTGGTACAGGGACATTCGGTCTTGGTGGTTGAGGAATAGCTTGAGTTGTTGGCTGAGGAATAGTTTGAGTTGTATAAACATTCCCCTGACTCACACGTGGATGCCCCCCAGCATTGTGAGGATTCGAGAAGTGTTGTTCCTCGAAGGGCACTTGACTCGAAACAGGAGGGGTTCGATTCGAGCCTTGACCAATCTCGAACCTCCCTTCCTGAGTTCGAATAGGCTGGGTTGTATAAACATTCACCTGACTCGCACGTGGATGCCTCTCAGCACCCCAAGGATTCGAGAAATACTGCCCCTCGAATGGTACTTGACTTGAAGTAGGAGGGATCTGATTCGAGCACTGGCCAAACTCGAATCTTCCTTCCTGAGCTCGAGTATCTCGAGGATACCCGAGAGGAACTTCATCTAGATTAACTGTTCTGGTTCGAATCCCAGGTTCTACTGATATTAATTGAGACACCTTTTCGACCAGAATGTTATGTCTGTTAATTAAGGGTTCGAGCGCTGAAGCTACTTGGGTATTTATCATGCTCGAAAAAACATCGCATGTCTGATTAAAAATTTCTCCTAATTCTGTAATTACTCTAGTAACCTCTCGGGCCAAACCATCTCGAGCGTTTATTGCGATATCCTGCACAATTGCAGTAAATATTCGGGCTGACTCCTGTGCTAATGCTCGGTATTGATCATTGAATTCTCTTCTTTGATCTTCGCGAGCACCCGCGAGGGTCTGTTTCATAACTCGGACAAATTGTTCGTACATTTTGTCCGCTCTGACTTTATGTTTCGAAATTGGTTGAGTATCACAATCATCAACCAAATCGTCTCTGAACGAATCCTCAGACATCATACAAGAATCTTATCTTTAGAAAATATCAAAACGTCAGTCTTTTAAGAAAAACCGACTCCCACTGTGGTCGCCAAAACTTGTTTCGTAAAAAAAAACAATTTAGACTAGGGAAGGATTTCGAATAGTCGTTCCAAGCCCGTGATAATTCTCCACTTAGAATTATCTTTCAACCCCCGCGCTCGAGTTCGATACGCTAGACGGTGGTTCAGAATTTAACACTTCGATGTGTTGTTTAAATTAGTTGTTCGGACCGCAATTGATGAAAATATGTATCTTCTTCGAATGACACAATAATACTATAAAAGAACAATTCAAGTACAGGTAAGAATTATTTCTCTGATACTTAAATCTGACACAAAATAATTCTATACCTACGTGAGAATCTTCTTTTCTTAAAACGATGAAAATGAATAGAAAACTCAGGTCAAGATACAAATTACTGTCAAATAATGAAATCTGAAAGCATGTAATCTATACCTCCATAAAAGTCTTCAATTCGTGCTAGTTACAGAGAAACACTGGTATGACTTCGGGATTGGATCCAGCAATTTTTGAACAAATCTACACTACAAACTACTCCTAATTATATTTACGCCTACTCCTATGATAAGAGAGAAAAATAAGTTGTTTTGTGATTTGATGTCCTCTTCTCTCTCTTCTTTCCCGCTTTTGTACTTCTGTGTCGTGGGCTTGCTTCTTCATCCGTCGAGAACTGCTTCCCTCTTCAACCGTCGAGAACTGCTTCCAACTTCTCTTTTAAAAATCCTTTTGTTTTGGCGGGATATTATTGTCGGGCTTTTGACTCTAACTTTATCAGACCTGGTTTATTGTTTTTACGATGGGCTTACCCTTTTAAACTTTTGGGCCCATTAATCGTTGTTGGGCCTGTTTTAGGTCTTTCACTTTGGGCCTTCTTAGGTCTTTCAACCTATTTTATTTTTTAGTGTAAACAGTTTCTTATTTTTGTTTTCCTTATGCTTTTTTCTTCTTTATCCATTGTCTCTCAAAATTACCAATATTATTTGTCATTTGCCATGTCATATTTCCACTTTCATAGCTACCTATTTTTTATCTTAATATCAAATTGTCATTAACTAATCTACCATTGTTAGGGCGATTAACCTTTGCACTGTCACCTTTACCATATACCACAAAACTATAAACATTTTTATTGGGAGCAATGTTGTTTTCGTCAAATTTTTTGGCTTGGACACGTTTCGGATACCTTCCGGACACGGAATCCAAATTTATTTTATTTTTTATTTTTTGATATGCCACGTGGCATGTTCAATACGTATCCGAGGAGTATTCCACGAGTATCGTATCTTCCAAGTATCCGACACTGTATCATGTCATTTTCAAAAGTATCTGTGTATCATAGTTGCTGAGGCATTCGCGGCAAAGAAGGTGTTTGAGTTAGCATGGATTAATGAGGGCTAGATAAAATTTGTGATGTATGTAATCATGATCATTTTGTTTGATAAATTAGTTTTCGGGCAAAATACACTTTGCCGCCTGAACTTTATCTTTTATACAAAATACCCCCTAAACTGTAGAAAAATATACTTACCTTCTCAATTGCATGAAATTGTCTCTTTTACCCTTAACCATTATTTTTTTTTCATTTTTTCCACCATTTTTGTCTTTTTCACAAATTTTATTTTCTTACATAAATTAGTTAAAACTTATCCAAAGCATTATAATTAATTAATTGAAATAATATTTTCTAATTTTTTTTTAGCACAAACATTAAATTAATTTGGTGAGAACACATTATATCAATGTTTGAAAAAATTTAGCCAATGCGTTGTGGCAAAATTAAATTAATTCAAATAGATATTAATATGTTTTATGTATATTTTGATAATATACATACATATATATGTGTGTGTGTATCTTTTAAATCAGGGGGTGTAAGGATAGGTATATTTTTTATTAATTTAAACATAATTATATTATATTATTAAAATATAATCTGTTAGCATTAATTTTTAAGATATATATATATATATATATATATTTATATATATTTTAGTAAATGAATGTATAAAAAATACACATATATGTAGTAAGAAAATATACTTAAAAGATACGTGATATAATTACTTTGATTTTGTAATGCTGAATTAATAGAACTTCATTATACATTAATATAATGTGATGTCACTAAATTAATTTATTATTATTGACAAAAATATTACAAATTATTATTTAAAAAATTAGTTATGATGTGTTGGGTAAATTTTAATTAATCTATGTAAGAAAAGAAAATTTGTAAAAAAGAAAAAAAATGGTAGAGAAAAAAAAAATAATGGTTAAGGGTAATAGAGACAATTCGATGCAATTGAGGGGGGTAAGTGATTTTTATAGTTCAGGGTGGTGTTTGGTACAAAGGGAATTGATATTCACACTCCCTTTTCCAAATAAAATATAGAAAGGGAATTGATATTCACACTCCCTTTTCAAAATTGCACTCCACCTGATTTTATATCTTCACTTTTCACTATAATACCCTTTTATTTATTAAACAACATTTGACATAATATATTTGGTGGACAAATATATTCTTTCTTCATTATTTGGAATTCTAATATTAAAGATGTGAATGGTGTATTTTCTCAAGTATTAATTTGGTGAACCATGTTTTGTCAAACTTTAGTTCTATGAATTATGTATGTATATCTTTGATTTCTCTTATCGTCACTTTAATGCAAAATAGGCTGATTATCTTCTTGTATTTTCTTAAATGAGTCAAAATACTCTCAACCTCATTAAAATGACAAAAATGCCCTTTTGCATGTAGCAATGAAGTTTAGATGATTTTTTGTATAAAATCGCCCAACTTTACTTCATTGTTCGTAATTATTTAAAGTAATAGCTTTTAAATAAATATAAGTATATATATTTACTTGGACTTAATTCGTGTAACTCCGAATTCTTTTTCTTTTTTCTTTTTTGCTAAATAATGTAACTCCAATTCAAATGGTCTTTTTTCTTTAAGAAAAGTATTTACATATCTTCTAGAAGTAATATTAAGGGCAAAACGCATTAAACCTAATCTAAATTCAATATTCTAGCACTAAATTTTTTTAAATTCAAAAAATAAATTATGCTCGCTAAAAAATTTAAATACGTAGCATCTTGCCCTAAATCGATATTCATATGATATTTTAGCAGAAAACTTAGTTGTGTGGATGTCATTTTTCATTCCTTGCACATATCACTACGCTTTATAGTGTAAATTAGTGCACAAGTGATCAAGTACTAGAATGGTTCTAGTAGAACCTGAATTCGTAAAACCAATGCTTTCCTGAAAAATATGAATTCCACGCAAGTATTAACATTTTTTAGGACACAAATATCCTAAAGTACGATGATTTCGATGCGAATGTAAGAAGGAAGTTGATAAATGCACTCCACATTCTTTTTTAATTCACTAAGTTGGCTATAATACCCCTCAATGTATCGTATAGAATTCTTATTAAAATTAAAAGGTGAATTGAATAATCCCTTCTAAATAAACTTTGAAGAATATATTTTAATTCTTTTCCGTGAAATAATACCAAATAAAACTACGTTTTCTCTCAAACATCTTTTTGGAAATAAAAATAAATAAAATTTCATCAGCGCAATAAGACTAATCATCTTGCCATGGATATTCAAACTCCAATATGATTTTATCAAACTCGTTAAATGATATGTGTTGCTCATTTGTTCCATAATAAATATCTGAATTTCTTTTTTCAATATTGAAATTAATATAACATCATAGGTTTAAAACAATCGTCAGATCATATTAAACCGAGTTAATATTGGTGAACTCAATATATCCACCAAAAATAAATACCTAATGTTATTTTTTGTAAATTTCATAAAAAAAATAATTGTCAATTTTATCCAATATAAAATAACATTTATCCTAATTTGGTTCGATATAAATAAGTAAAAATTTTAGTCATATCTACGAACTTTTTCTTTTTTATTTACGGGAATTATCCGTCACTTTTATATATTAATTAAAGTTATGAACTATCAAATCTTGAATAATTATTCTACATTTAGTTAGAAAAGTAATATAAAACTATTTTGTTAAAGAAAATGATAAGAATTATTTTAATAGACTAAGGGGCATTTTTGTCTATGGAGTGAAATTTAAATAAAAGTGGAATACCTCTAACAAAATGTAAAATATCTTTATCAATTCTCATATAAGAAATGACTTCTGTCATATAATGCAATGAGTTGCATGTGGTTGAAATTCTATCAGAATATTAATTTTGAAACCAAGTATTACACATGTAAACTTTTTAGGGGCATAAAGTTTTTTTCTTTTTCAGAGAGAGAGGGAGAGAGTTTGGCCCCAATTGGATGACACGTCATTTTTCATTTTTTTTAAAGATATTTGTCATTAAAAACACATTTATTTGACATTTTCTAAAAAAAAATCAAAAAAATGTTACACACAATTCCTTTAAAAAACCTCAAATTTCTTAGAAAAATGTATTCAAGTGACATTTCTCTCAAACTTTTCTCATGAAAATTAGATTGTTTACTATTCATGATTAGATTAATCACCCAATAATTAAAAGACCTTTATCTGTCAATATCTTAACATAGTAAAATAATTACATATTTTGATTTGAAATGACACAAAGTACAAAATAAGATCCAGCTTGAATATTTTTAGATGCCTTAGTCGATGAGTTTAACTTAAATATGTCTAAGTTTTCTTAGAAAATAAAAACTCATTCATACCAATTTCTTACAAAAACAACTCTTCTTACAAAATAGACATATCACATTACACCTTAATCATTACAAATTTTTATTTTAAAAAAACTCATCCAAACACATTTTCTCCATCATATTTCTACTCTTTTAAAAATAAATTTTCTTAATTTATTTGAGGAAAAATAAAAAATAGCATTTCAATTTATTTGAGGAAAAATAAAAAATAGCATTTCACCAAATCGGAACCTTTTGTGTTAGAGGAGAATTTTAAATAAATAATACAAAAATAAATCCAAATTAAGAAAATAATACACAAAAAATTGGACATCAGGAAATAATACATTCCGCGCTGACGTGGCGCGGAATCAAGCTGATTCCGCGCCACGTCAGCGCGGAATCAATAAAATTTTTTTTTTTTTTTTAAATTTTCGGCCATTCCGCGCTTACGTGGCGCGGAATGGCCGAATTTTTTTTTTTTTAATATTAAATGGCATTCCGCGCCACGTAAGCGCGGAATGCTGCCATTCCGCGCTGATGTGGCGCGGAATGGCAGGCCTCTTTTTCTCTTTCCAGCTTTTCTCTTTCCCCTTTTTTTCCGACTCATTTTTCTTCATTTTTCGTGCGTTTTCGGGTTTCGACTTGAACATAAAAAATGTAGACTTGAGCATAAACTACTTTTTAAAACAAGAATTGGGTCGTTTCGATACTCGAGTAAAGAAATATGGCAAGACGAAAAAAAATAATACCAGTTTTTTTAATGAATCATTATTTTTTTTCCGACTCATTTTTCTCCATTTTTCGTGCGTTTTCGGGTTTCGACTTGTACATAAAAAATGTAGACTTGAGCATAAACTACTTTTTGAAACAAAAATTGGGTCGTTTCGATGCTCGAGTAAAGAAATATGGCAAGACGAAAAAAAATACCAGTTTTTTTTAATGAATAATGACTTTTTATTTTTTTCCGACTCATTTTTCTTCATTTTTCGTGCGTTTTCGGGTTTCGACTTGAACATAAAAAATGTAGACTTGAGCATAAACTACTTTTTGAAACAAGAATTGGGTCGTTTCGATGCTCGAGTAAAGAAATATGGGTCTTGATAGCAATCCTCGCTCTTCTCCA
Organism: Buddleja alternifolia; assembly: GCA_019426215.1. Classification (NCBI taxonomy): domain Eukaryota; kingdom Viridiplantae; phylum Streptophyta; class Magnoliopsida; order Lamiales; family Scrophulariaceae; genus Buddleja; species Buddleja alternifolia. Next base: position 30,960,969 of record CM033398.1, read on the forward strand.
ATCTTGGATTGATTTTCTCAAGACTCTTGCCATATTTCTTTACTCGAGCATCGAAACGACCCAATTCTTGTTTCAAAAAGTAGTTTATGCTCAAGTCTACATTTTTTATGTTCAAGTCGAAACCCGAAAACGCACGAAAAATGGAGAAAAATGAGTCGGAAAAAAAATAATGATTCATTAAAAAAACTGGTATTATTTTTTTTCGTCTTGCCATATTTCTTTACTCGAGCATCGAAACGACCCAATTCTTGTTTCAAAAAGTAGTTTATGCTCAAGTCTACATTTTTTATGTTCAAGTCGAAACCCGAAAACACACGAAAAATGAAGAAAAATGAGTCGGAAAAAAAGGGGAAAGAGAAAAGCTGGAAAGAGAAAAAGAGGCCTGCCATTCCGCGCCACATCAGCGCGGAATGGCAGCATTCCGCGCTTACGTGGCGCGGAATGGCAGCATTCCGCGCTTACGTGGCGCGGAATGCCATTTAATATTAAAAAAAAATAAAATTCGGCCATTCCGCGCCACGTAAGCGCGGAATGGCCGAAAATTTAAAAAAAAAAAATTTTTATTGATTCCGCGCTGACGTGGCGCGGAATCAGCTTGATTCCGCGCCACGTCAGCGCGGAATGTATTATTTCCTGATGTTTAATTTTTTGTGTATTATTTTCTTAATTTAGATTTATTTTTGTATTATTTATTTAAAATTCTCTGTGTTAGAGTGCATTTTCAATATTAATATTCATGTGCACCAAAATAATTAAAGGCCGCCAGTTGTTAAAATCTCGAGGAGCGTCTATGTTTACAGCCCAGAGCAAATTATTTACTCTAGTACTCATTTATCACCTTAAAAAGGTCAAAAAGTAGTGTTGGTAAAAGCAAAAGATCTCACAGCAGCAACCAAAATAAATAAATAAATAAAATAAACATCATGGTAAGAGATGAAAAAAATGGTAAATTCTATAATAAAAAAAATGGTGAATTCTATAATAAACTTTTAAACGATCTCAAAATCATATGAATTTGAAATATTTTAATCAGTTATCAAAAAAATCTTGGTAACATGGCACTTTCACCAAGTAAATTCTATAATTAACTTTTAAACGATCTCAAAATCATATGAATTTGAATTATTTTAATTAGTTATCAAAAAAATCTTGGCAACATGGCAATTTCACCTAGCTCAAATTATAAATTGAGTAAAACTGCATAGCAATATGCTTTATATATATATATATATATATATATATATATATTTTGATAAAACATGCTTTATTTTTTTGTAAGAAAATGTAATTCATTCATAAATAAAACCGTTCAAAGTTACAAAAAGTGGAACCGAAAATTCCTCACAAAAGATATCAAACATGCTTTATATTGTTTAGCTCAAAAGTTGCATTCATATTCTGACTATTTATTCCAAGAACTAGATCATCAAAATCACTGTTGTCTTGATGTACCTAATAGCTCTGGTGTTTACAATCATGACTCAAATCAATAAGAATCGATAGTACTCATCATGTGATTATTTAACTGATACACATTTTAAGTAAAATAATCATTCGTATGTAAGTGTATAGTCATATGAAGTGTATTGTATGTGGTGCGTGATTAAATTGATAAGTTTTTAACCATACTTAACGTCATTTTATATTTTAACTTTCCTAATGTCATTAATTAACTTATTTGATTCAAACAAATCAAAAATTACATACTTTACATATGGCAAACATTCAGACAAGTTTTTCATTGATCTTACTCATACATGGGCGTCTAACTAGAATCCTAACGACATTATTCAACAAAGAAGTTTTACTTTACCTACTTGAACACTATCTAATGTAGGGGTGACCAACTAGTCGAGTCGGCTCGAAAAAGGCTCGACTCGAGCTTGAAAAAATTCGAGTTCGAGCCGAGCTCTTCGGACGAGTCGAGTTCGAGCCCAAATATGCCCGTTCGAAGGCTCGCAAGCTTGAATAAAAAATAATATTTTATTTTATTTTATTTATTAATATATATTTAACATAATTTTTTATTTATTTTTTAATATATACATACATATTATATAATCACTTATAATATTATACATGTATAAATAATAATATATTAAATATTTATTATGATTATATTTAATTAAATATATTAATACAAAATTAATAATAATACATATATAAATTAATTTGTTTCCTGAGCTCGAGCTCGGCTCGACCCAAGATCAAGCTTGAGCTCATTTTTCCCAGACTTGCCGAGCTCGAGCCCAAAAATTTGACCAGGCACGGCTCGAGCTCGGCTCGTGGGCACCCTTCTAAAGTGGATTTGTAACTTGTAAACTATTGAATAATAAAGTGACGATGTCATAAAATAAAATGATAATATGACTCTGTGTGATTTAATGGTTTATAACTTTATTTGAATATGTTCCAAAAAGAATGTCTCTTTTAACTTCTGTTAGGAATTAATGAAAGTCAATTATACGTCATTATTTTCCAAAATACCTTTTCGATCAAATAAAATAGAGAAAATAATATCACCTTTCAAAACATGCCATGATTTTATTTTATTATTATTGTCTAGTGTCTACTATCCATGTATAAAACTTTATTTCCTTAAATACGATCACTGTTTTATAGAAGAGATAAAAATCTCAATTTTTTCTTAATTAAATTGAAGGATAATATAGTCAAATAATATAATAAATAATCATTTTTATAATAAGGGGGCAAATATTTTGAGAAAAACAAAAATAGAATAGTTGATGGAGTAGTATATAATGATCTGTATAGTAAATATGTTTGCGCATTTAATTAAATTGTATATATATGTTGTCGTATAACCTGTATTCTTTTATCATTGTCTCTTGATATGATATGACATTAATTAGTTATGATATGCATTAGCGACATAAGTCGAACGACTAATCTATTGAATTCATTTCTAACCAAAATTTAAATAAATAAAAAAACGATTGAAGAAGTGACACGTAATATCGCATTAGTGCCATTTTTGGCATACTCTTTTTACACGTGATCTTTGGTGAATTCAAAAACTTGAATGGTTGTAGATCAAGAAAGAGGGGACAAGTGAACAAAATTAATCGCAACTTGAAAGAGATCATAAAAAATCTCCATCTTCTATAAAGAGAAAGCCAAGTCATTGCAATTTTTTTCGCCGCACTCCACTCCACCCCCTTTAATGTTCCCTCTCACTTGGATAAAAATATCCATACCCATTATTTCATAAAATAGAAAAATATTATAAACTACTTTAATTTTTTACCGATTTGTTATTGGTCCTTGGTATAATAATATATTTATTTATTATGGTTAACATAAATTATGAAAATCGAATCGAATGCATTTATTCTATTCATTTCTTACTAAAATTAAAAGAAGTGACGGAACAATGAAAAATAATGATAAATAGAGCATTAATTGCTCTATGAAATATTATTAAAATAGGTTTTTTTTTTTTTTAATCTATAATGGTTTAATGTTTAACGTTTAGTGTCATTTCTAATGAGTTTAAAAGACATAGTATGAATCAATTCTTTTCCATTAATTTGTTGTTTGGTTGCATTGAATTGAGTATGAGATATCTTACTTTTACTCTTATTTAAGTTTTCGATGGTAAAAGTCTTCTTTTTGTACCTCTGCTCTCTTCCAATGACCTGTCTTCCTCTTCTTCACACCGTGATCCTTGGCTTTTGAATAAGAGGTCGGATAAGTGTTTGGTTGAATATTACTTGAGTCTTGATTAGTTAAGTAAATTTCAAATTACCATTGCATTTGCTTCATATTTATGGGTGGACCTTTTAGATGCTAATAACATACTCATTATCATATGAAAAGTTTCGAAAACGCGTGACCTCTCTCTACTCTGCATTTGCATCAGTATAAAATCCTAGTTCATATTCTTTATAATTATATTCCTTTCACAAAATTAGACCATTGTAATTACCAAGTCCTCTTATTCTTTTCCATGACCTTATACTTTTTTTTTGTACTGACCTTATACTATTTATGTTCTCGAGATGGCAAATTTCTCCTTTGATTTATTTTCTGAAATATTTAAAGTTTTTTAACAGGAGATTCGTTTTAAAAGTTGAAATAGAAATCTATTTCTTATGGTTAAGTGAAAATTTAAATTTAATCGTTCACCAAGATGTCTAAAAATACTATTATATCACACATTTAACTGGAGTCACACATGCGTCAAGTCAAGTTTACGGGTTTTGTTCAGTCAAATTTGGACCAAGTAAAATCTCAATTTATTTCAAGCCACCCATCTGAATAGCTAAAACGAGTGAATTACTGAATATGTATGTGATAGTATGATAAAGTAAATGACAATATTATTAAGTATCATTCATTAACTTACAAATTATTTGAACACATGCAAACTTATATACCATGGGTTTGAATTGTATTCTCTAGTCGGAATCTCACATGGACGGGAGGGTCAACTATTGACCCGAGTGTTTTGGTTGGCCAACCGAGGAATTTTCTGGAGGTTTTTCAGATTGCTATGGCGGCAGGGGACCGCCCTTTACTCAGCTCGAAACCTGAAATCTGGCAGAGGCCTCCGGTGGGAGTCATATGTATTAACTTTGATGGGGCAATCTTTGAACAGGAGAGGTCTTCGGGGGCGGGTTTCTTAGCTCGAGACCATAATGGGACTTGCATTCGATGGGGTACAAGAAGCTTTCCTTATCTTGCTTCTCCAGAACAGGTGGAATCACTTGCTGCCTTTGAAGCTTTGGAAATGAGTAAAAGGGCAGGTTGGAATAATATTGAAATTGAAGGTAACTGTGAAAATTTGATCCGCAACTTGAATTCAGATGCTCTTCTTTTTTCGGCGTTGGGGCCATTGGTAAATGATATTCGCACTTTAACTAAGTCCTTTTCGTCTGTTTCTTTTCTTTTTGTCAAGCGTTCGGGCAATTGTGTGGCCCATTGTTTGGCTCGGCTAGCTAGGGAAAATCGTGAGTCTGTTCTCGATCTTCCAATCTCTGTTTCACGTGCTTTGGCATCAGACCTTATTTTGTCGTAATATATTCATATCGGTTGTTTCAAAAAAAAATAAAATTGTATTCTCTAGATGTTGTCATGTTATTCTTAGATTTTTTATGCCACGGTTAGTTGACACATTTGGTGATTCAGTATGATATGTCGTTTAATTTAACTATGATCTCATTTTTGAAATATTAAATTGTAAAAAATAGAAAATAAGACGCGTATTATATGTTGAGTCAATCAATATTATTTACTAAAGTACCATAAATTATACCAATATTTATTTTGAACAAAGACGTGTTTCTAGATCATTTTCATAGGTTATTATCTATCAATTCTTGGTATGGAATGATTCCCTCTCAATTTCATCATTGAAAAGACTAATGCTTATAAAAAATCTAGATCTCTAGGATTTTGGTTTTATTAGTAACTATTATTAAAGTTTTTGTGGTCTTTTGGTTTTATATAGAACTTTATTTTTGATGATACCGACGTCGTCGTAATTTTTTTTTTTTGGAATGAACTTTTTTTCTTTTTTTATATAGGCCTTTTAGTTCTAGGATAGAACTTTATCTATTTATGGAATGATACCGACATCATCGTATTTTTTTTAATAATCTAATTATAACTTTGGGAAAATAATATGGTGCGCAAGAAGTGTTGTTACACATTCAAAAAGTAGGGGTGGTTTATACATGGGATGAGTGATGGACCCTGCCTCCACCTTAAATGTGTGGTTATGTTGCATCGAGAGCAACACTCCCAGTGAACTATGTTATTTTATGCTACACGTAGTTGACATATCGGGTGATTCAATATAAAATATGTGTCTTATTATTTTAACTATGATCTCATTTCTTTGAAAATTAAACTGTAGCAAAGATAGAAGATAAGAAGAAGACAAATGTCATTTATTAAGTCGGTCATATATTGTCTATTTTTTTTATTTCTTTTTGGTTACAAACGCGAAAATAGAGAAAAAAGAAAACAAAAGTACTAAGTTGGCTCCTTGATCAAGCCCCACAGCTCCTCTGGCATAATGTCCCAGATGTGAATTCCTCTATGCAAGGAGTGGCCCAATTTGGCCAAGGCATCCGCACAAGCGTTCCCATCCCGTTTAGTGTGTTGAAGTCGGCTGTTACATGGCTTCCCCAAGAGTCATGGAACTAAATGTGATGTAAAATATACTAAATGTATTGTCTACTAAATATATTATCTACTAAATGTGATGTAAAATATACCGATAGTTTTTTTTTTCCAATTTTTTGAGAAATATATACCGATAGTTATTTTGAACAAAGACATGTTTCTAGGGACAAAAGACTAATTTTTTTTTTTGGTTGCCTACCATAGTATTCCGAGTATTACCGAATTAATCTGTTGGTCGACCCAGGTCGTACACCTGACCTGGTGGGTGAATCTCCCAACAGGGGTAACTGCGTACACAAGGAATCAAACCCGAAACCTTGCTTAAGCGGAATCGAGCTGCTTACCACTCGGACCAATTCCGTTGGTGGGGCAAAAGACTAATGCTTGATCTAGATCCGTGGGATTTCTACTTTTATTAGTCACTATTATTAAAGTTTTTGTGGTCTTTTGCATAGAACTTTATTTTTGATCTGAGTAATACCGACGCCATCATAAAAGAAAATTGAATAATCTAATCATAACTTTGGGCTTTTCGGGGAAAATTCTATGATTGGTCTCGGCCCAGTGAGGGCCGTTGGATCCCCCCACATGGGGGGGGGGGGGTTAAATGGAAATTTGACCCCCCCTATTGGGGGAATTCAACGGCTGAGCTGGGCCGAGACCCAGCATAGAACAGCTCGCTTTTCGGCAAATATGATTAATTTCGAACCAAAATCCGCCTTTATGTTTAAGGGGTTTGTTTAGTTGGTCCAAACTTTTTGTTACACAAACTTTAAGTGGCATTGCTTTTATTAGGAGTGTACGCGGTCGGGTTCGAGCGATTTTATGGAAAAAATTCAACCCGACCCGATATATGCGGGTTGACAAAATAACAAATCGAAACCGCATAATTATCTTTTCAAACCAAGCGGTTCGGGTCGGTCGGGTTAAATGTACTTAGCGGGCGGTTTGGCGGGTTATCGAATTATAATTATGTTACTTTTAGTTTCAACTAGTAAGTAAGAAACTAAATAATATACTTGTACATTTAATTAAAAAAAATTGAGTTGGTGAGAAATACAAAAATAAGTGGTGTTATTAAATAAAAATCATATTTATCATGAATTGTAAATTCTAAAATATTAATAAAATTAAACTATTTTATAAGTTTATCATAAAAATATACATCTATATCTTTGTTCAAATCAAGTAAAAACAAATGTTCTTGTTTACTCAAATTAAAAATAAAGTGTTTTACATAAATATAAATAAAACTACTTTTGTTAGAGTTTATATATATATGCATATATAGTTTTAAGAGTTTAGGGTTAATCTTAAATAGATATATATACACACACACACACACTTATGACATATACAATTAGCGGTCAGGTGGCGGGTTACAATTATTAAACCCACCACCCGACCCGAAAGTGGCGGATTGCAATTTTTTCAACCCACCACAATTTTTTAATAATTTCAAACCGGTGATTTTCGGGTGGTTCCGGTCGGTTTGAGCGGGTCGGGCGGTTATGCGGGTTTATATACACCCCTAGCTTTTATTGCTGATTGTAGGATTTGTGGTTACATACAAGATTCTAACTTACACGCCTTGCGAGATTGCAGCTGGAAAAGGGATGTTTGGCTGCAACTTGTGCATCCCCGACATCATACAACGTTCTTCTCCGGCACATCTACACAGTGGGTTGATTGGAACCTATCGAATGCGACAAACAGGTATGCATGGTGCGATAATTGGTCTACCGTGTTTACTGAGACTCTGAATTTTTTTTGGCATGTGCGAAATGAGATGGTGCAGGGAATGTATAATTCTACACCAAGTGTGGACATTGGCTGCATCCGGAACTGAGTGGAAGAAACTCTAGCTGGAGCGAACTTTGATCTGTATACCTTATATATGCAGATTCTTACCGGGTAGACCAAACCCGCCCCTGGTTCCAGGGACGGATTCAGGGGGGGCCGGGGGCCGAGACTTCAAATTTTTAATATTGGGTATATATATGTTTATGCTTTGGCCCCTCCAAGAAAATATAAAGTAAGGTCCTTAGAATTGTTCAAATAGAAGTAATGGTGCAGTTGGCAGAGCTGGGCCTCATAAGTTGCTCAACCATCCGAGGTCTGGGGTTCAAAACTAATGTAACTCCCCATCCTTTTTCTTTTTATTTGTTTAGATTAGATATCTATTATTTTAACTATTTTAATTAAAAAGGGAAGTCTAATTTTCCTTCAAATTAGATATTTATTTTCAATTAAAAAAAATACTTGCTTTGAAAAAATAAGTAAGAAAATGAAAAGATGTAGTTAAATTGTTAACAGCTCCATTTATTTTTAAAATTTCTCTCATATACTTGTTAGGATTAAAATTACAATTAACAATTATTTTTACTTAAAAGGTTAAGAAGCATGTTTTAGAAGAAAAAGTACAACATCTACAAATCTAAGGCAAAAAAAACCTATCGGCATCATTCAATTATTTTGGATTTATTCATGACAAGGTAACATAAAGTGATTCTATTAGTTTTAATGGTTGTTATTTTATATTTATTTATTTTGAAAAATTAGCATTATAATTATTGAAATTTTGTGGTCGAATTATCTTTTATTTCTTTGGTTCAATGTTATTTTCTTGAATTGCTTAATTATACTTTGAGTTGTAAAGAGCAAAACTTTATTTATTTTTACAACTAATTGCTTGTATCTAGAAATAAAATGAGCAAAGTCATTATCTTTTTTTAGTATATATTTTTATATGTATTTTCTTATTTAATCATAGTCAACTTGATACGTAGTCGATTATAAATGAATATTATATTTGATAAAAGAACGCCGTTTACAATTTCAATAGACTTTTTCAAGAATTGCTTGTATATTTTCAACTACTTTATGTTTTTATTAAAAGTCAAAATTTTACATGTGATTATTTTAATTTTACTAATCTATTAAAACTATAAACAAAATTGAATATTTATTTACAAGTTTTGTCAAAAAAAATAATATCAGTAGTAATTCGCCCCCCCCCCCCGACGTTTCATTCCTGGATCCGTCCCTGTCTGGTTCTTACAAATTAAACGTCGATGCGGCGACGATGAATGATGAGTATCAACATCATCAACGAGTTGGGATTGGGGGTGTCATAAGAGATGATCGTGGTAACTGGATCTAGGGATTCAATGGGAGAACTGATCTTTGCTTACCACTTGAAGCCGAGTTGCGGGCCATGCGTATAGGGTTTGAAATGACGAGGAATATGGGATTGAACCACGTTGTTGTGGAATTGGATTGCCAGATAGCACTCACAGGCATTCGAGAGGCTTCATGGGTTCATCATCACTTTGACATAATATCACAATTCCGTGACATGCAACATCGAGCATGGAATATATATTTTCAACACATTTGGATAGAAGCCAAGCCAATCAAACGACGGATAAGATGCCTAAAATAGGTATTCACAACAACATTCGTTTCATGGATACCCAGCAGGACGCACAAGTTCACCATTCCTTTATGGAAGATAAAAAGGCATAACTTGGCCTTGTAGAGTGACTATAATCCCAGGTCTGTCGGGCTAAGCCACATAGGACCCCCCCCCCCCCCCCCCCAAAACTAGAATAAAAAATAGAAAAGAATATGGAGAGCTAATTAATAAGGAAAAATTATTAAAAATCCCTTAAAATAAATTTTATATCTCAAAAATTCATGATAATATTTTTCAATTCAAAAGACATATTCCACCAACTTTCGAATAGAAAAACCCAACATTTAAGGTTAATAAATTTATTAACTTACTTGCTCTTAATTTTATATTACTAATAAGTAATCAATTTTATTTCTTTTATTGTTTTAAACTTCTATATCAATAATTGGTATTAATTATGATTCTAATTTCAAATTTTCAATTTTTTATCTTCTAAAAATTTGATATATATATGTATATATATTAGATAATTACACGTTAAACTCAAACTAAATTATATAAACATACTGATAGTGTTGAACACTAAAGATTAAATTTTGCATCATAAATATTTACCAATTTGAAAATCCAAAATGCAAAGGCTTCAAAAAGAAAAAAGATTTATTCCCTAACTTATGAAATCAAGAGTAATTTAGTCCTAAAAGTTGTTAATCTTAACTTATGAATTTTTTCGAAGGAAAATATTAGAATACGAGTATTTGAGATTGGCTTTTTAGGAATTTTTGGGCATAAAATTTTTTTTAAAAGGTTTTTAGTATTTTTTCTTAAGTCGACTTCAATAATAATTTATTTTGTGTAAATGTATAATTTGTTTACTTTCTTATTCCAAAATTGAGGCAATCATTTTACATGCATAGCACATTAAAAGTAGGGATAATGGCAGACACCCCCCTCAGTTATGAGGTGATGTGCACTTTGCCCCCTAACTTATTGAAATGTGCACTTTGCCCCCTCACTTATCATAAAATGTGCACTTCACTCCCTCGGGCAGCTCGGGCAGGTGTAAAGTGCTACAAAACACATAAGTGAAGGGGCAAAATGCTACAAAAACACATAAGTCTGGGGGGCAAAGTGCTACAAAGACACATAAATCAGGGGGCAAAAGTCCAATTTTTATGATAAGTGTGGTGCCCAAGTCTGCCCGAACTGTCATAGGGAGTGAAATGCATATTTTATGATAAGTGAGGGGGCAAAATGCATATTTCAATAAGTTAGGGGGCAACGTGCACATTATCCCATAATTGAGGGGGTGTCTGCTATTATCCCTTAGTATATAATTCATGTCATTTTAATTTTAAAAAATATTTTACACACGAATAAAACAAAATACGATGTGAACTGTGAGATACTTGTTAATTGTTATTAATTAGTATTTGATTTTTTGGTGCACCATCGACGTAAATAATGTTTTTTAAAAAAAAAAAAAAAAGCATAAACAAATTTAATTTAAATGACCGCGTCTTGACCACACAGATTTGTGAGTAGCAGATAAAAATATCTCCCAATTTCCTTCATTCTTCTTCTTATATATTTATTCTCTCTCCATCCCTGCAATGCAAAGTCACAGAACAATTGAGGAGAGAGAAGCAGTGGAGTGGAGTGGAAGCTAGATTGCCTCTGAGCTCTCCTTCTACGCATCTCTCTCTCTCTCTCTCTATATATATATATAATTGTGTGTATTTCATCATCAACCTCAGCAGCAGAACATCTTCTTCATTTCAATATTTCTCTGTGCGACAGTTTGTGTATGTATTTACCAGAAAAACAAAAACAAAAATTGAAGTAAAGAATCCTAAATTGTGCGTAAAAATGGCTGAAATGGAATGGAACAAGAAGAAATTATACATAAACCTCTCGTTTCTGAACCTCACCGACTCCACAAAAGCACAAAAATCGGCGAAGAGTTTCGAGGAGCCAAACGGTGTTGTAGGGCTCGGCATTCTCGCAGCCCTAACCGACGCTCATCGTCGCGATTCAATTTCGCCTTCGTCGAAGCCAATCCAAATCATCAGCAACAAAAACTTCTCCGAAAACAATAGTAGTAATAAGAAGCTTGAGGAAATGGAGTTGTGTGAGGAGTACACTTGTGTGATTTCTCACGTCGGCGAGAATATCGTCAAGAAGAGAGAGTACTTTGAGGCTGATGGCAGCGTTTCTGTTGTTACTGGAAATTATGGTGGTTTTGAGGCTGTATCTGATTCTTCACTGAGTTGTGGTGGCGGCGGTGGTGGTGGTGGTGAAGCTGCTATATTTACAATTGCTGATTTTCTGAGTTCTTGCTTTCTTTGCCAGAAGATGCTTCATGGATTGGATATTTTTATGTACAGGTAAAGTTTTGAATTTTTTTGCTAGTTATTTTGAGTAATTGATCACGAATTCCATGAATTTTACTGTGTTTCTATGTTATGCTCATGCTATGATGCTTATGAAGTTCTGAAATTATTTTCGTGTTTGTGCTCTTGAGCTGATGGAAATTTTGAGGTGAATTGAGACACTTTTAGTCGATTTGATCTTGATATCCAACTTAATGATAGTTTTGTAGTGTTTTGAAAGATCTCTCGAGGAAAACTTTGCTAGTGTTTTTTTTGGTAATTGATCACGAATTCCATGAAGTTTACTGTGTATCTATGACATGCTCACGCTGGGATGCTTATGGCGGTAAACGAGGCGAGTTGAGCAGGATATTGTTCAAGCTTGTTTGAATTATTTTCGAGCTTCAGCGTTTGTATTTGAGTTTGGTTTGATTGTTAATCGAGCCGAGCTCAAACGAGCTTTAATCGAGTCGCACACAAGTCGAGGTCGAGTAGTTTGAGTTTTTGCACATATTTTACTAATCGAGTCAAGTTCAAGGCGAGCTTCAAATTAATTAAACACACAATAGGTTGTTCAAAGCTTTGATATCTAATCAAACCGAGCTCAAACGAGCTTACCGAACGATCTTGAGTTGATTTTCGAGTAGCTTGATTCGTCTTTAAGCCCTAATGCTGCCTATTAATATCTGAAATCATTTCATGTTTGTGCTCTTGAGCTGATGGGAATTTTAAGGTGAATTTGAGACACTTTCAGTCGATTTGATCTTGATGTTCAACTTAATGCTAGTTTTTTTAGTGTTTTTTTGAGATCTTGTAAGGAAACTATGCAATCTTGTTTTTTTTTTCTTTTTTGACAATTTCATAACATCTGTGCATTATATTTTTTTGGAGGATAAGAACTTTTACTTGATTGACGCCAAGAGGTGAAGATTTATCATTTAAAGCTTAACTTGATGGTAAAAATTTCATCTTATGTTTTTTTGATGTGAACTTGGATTTCTGGCTGACTAATGGTTATATACGGATGAAGGCCGATCATAGTTGGATGCTCGCTTAGCTGTGTTTGGTTATGTATCATAATTGGCAGGCTATCAATTTTCGCCTTTGTTTTAGTGAAGAAAATGTAGTTCTGGTACCTCATCGGTCTGGCCTTTGGATTTAGAATCGATGTTCAGCAGTTATACAAATATTGTTTGTCGGAGTTGTCGGCCTGGTGATGCTGTTTTGGGAGCTCAGATGTTGATCAGAGATTGAATTTGAGTTATATGCATTTATAGATATATGAGAATAATATGAAACCTTCGTTGTTATTAATTCCCAATCAGATGGTTTTAGAAAATATTTGGGTTGGTTGTAACTTGTAAGTGCCATTTCCCAGGGGGGAGGGGACTCTGAAAAAACTCGCAGCTTTTTATTTACATAGTCATATAAATTGGAGTATAATTGGTGAAATTAAGATAAGTTATCAATTAAACCGTTGGAACAACACGTAGGAGACAATTAAAGAGAATGTTATGGATTTTTTTGTATTGATAACTAAAGAAATATTTGAGCAATATGGTTCTTATTCGTATCTTACAGATTCATGGAATCTTTATGCTGTTCTTGTGAATATTATAGCTGAATTTGCGTGATTTTGATTTATGTGGAAAATATATTATATGACCTCCGAAAGAGAAACAAGAATTTTGGCTGATATCATATATCTGGTGATAATGTTGCAGAGGGGAGAAGGCGTTTTGTAGTACAGAATGTCGGCACAGGCAAATCAGCATTGATGAAAAGAAAGAGATGCGTCGTTCTGGGGTGAGGAAGCAAAAGGAGTATTCGGTCTCGCCTTGTTCTGGTACTTCGCAGTTTCTTGCTGGGGTTGCAGCTGCCTGAGTAGTTAAAATTTTATATTAAATAATTATACAGACGAATAAAAAGCATGTTGGGAACAAGTTATCACATAGATATATATATATATCTTGACAACAGGGTTCTTCCAAGACGCTTTCCGGGTTATTTTTATTTTCCTATATATACATACATACATGTATTCTATGTATCTATTCATAAGGGGGAAGGAAGAGAAGTTCTTTGTTTGCGTTGTACACTCTAAAAAGACTCTGGATGATATATATATGCTTGTTGCAACTGAATAAATTTGTCCTTTATATCTTAATTTAGGCTTTTTAGACAGATTTGATCTCTAACCTGGTGTTTGCAGACGGTTGAATGCTGGTGCTGCAAACTTAAGGGACCATAACTGTAAATTGACCAAACTTGAAAGGAGAAAATTGCAATGATACGCATTGCAATTTGCAAGTGAGGGGCTCCTTTGGGAATTATTGGATTTTAAATGGTGGTCCCAATTTTGTTTAATAATGAAAATAAGAGGGACTTTTTTTTTTGATAGAAAAAATAAGAGGGACTTCAAGCGTATGTCTCATCAACAAAATCTCAAAAAAGAAAGGGAAAATTACCAAAGCCCCCTCTAAAATAAATATTTATATCCAAAAAATCTATAAAAGTATTTTTCAATCTCAAAAATTCACTCTACAAACCTTTTAGTCAAAAAAACCCAAAAATCAAGATTAAAAACCTTTTTGATTAGACTATCTTTCGTTTATTAAGTTAATAATTAATCAATAGATTTTTTTTCTCGAAATTTTTTGGTTTTAAAACTTTAAAGTTGATAAGTTGAATATTACAGATTTTTATTTTTTGTAATAAATTTTTAAAATATATTTATACAATTTTCTTTGTTTTATTTTGACAATTCACTAAAAAACATATTTTTTAAGTTTTTTAAGAAGATTAAAAATCTAAAAAAGTTTTAAAAAATTATATTTAGTCAATTATTAATATAAATTTTTTGAATAAATAAGTCTATACAAAACTACAAATGATTAAAATTTTAGTCCAAAAAGTGAAGGACAATTAAGTTCATAAATTTATTAACTCTAAATTTTGAGCTTTTTGAAAATGAAAAGTTGGTGAAATTGGTTTTTTGAGTTGAAAAATTTTAGCATGAATTTTTTTGAATATAAAAATTTCTTTTAGGGGGTTTTAGTAATTTTCCCAAAAAAAATAAAAATATATAGCATAGTCAATTTCTACGCATTGATAATACATTATACTTTATTGACATGCAAATTAATCTCAATTTAATTCAACTCTATATAGAATATATCAAATTTCAATTTTATATTTTATTTATATAATAATCATGTCCCAATGAGTTGGACCAAGAATCAAGATGGTGAGAACTAATAGATAAAAACACTATTCTAATTATTATTCTGGTCAGATGAAAAGTTTCCTTTTTTTTTTTTCTTTCTAATAACTCGGGAGAAAGAAATACTATATATTTTTTTTTTTAGGGAATCACAGTCATTTATTTCATTTAATAAAAAATTTATAATGTCAAGAATAATATAACTTAAACTGTTTCTAATGATATAGTAATAACAATTGAAACACCTAATATTAAATTTTTTTCAAGATAACAAATATTAAGAACTAACCAACGAGCATAAGAAAACACTTGTGCAACAGACCACTCTTATTCAAGAGAGATCAAAATTTTCACTCGAAAGAGAAAGCAACTCACATTAGTGAGAGAAAACAAAATACTAAACAAAATATCTAAAAAATATATAAAATCTAATGTATCGCTCATCTTTATCTCGTCAGATTCATCTCTGTCTTGTTAGATCTATCTTCGTTTCATCAGATTTGAAGTTGATATACACAACTTGAAGGAGGGTGATCCAACTTAGCTCGCCCATAATGGTAGTGATATCAGTAGTGATGGAGACGACTGATTCACCAATCCAAACTATCGGCTGCAAAGAAGAAGAGAAGAAATATGAGTAGAATTTTGAGAAAGAAATACTATAATCCATTATATATCAATATTGATTATTATCAATTGAACAAGAGGTGTATTTATTTATGCTCGTAAATCGTAAACCTTACCCTATTGTACAAAATTGAATTGGATTAGGTCTATTGGGTCATACTATAAACTATGAATGGAGTTTGACCCAACAATTAAAACTCATATAACTATGGGGTAATGTCATTATTAGTCTCTCAATTTTACTTTTAGAATTACTTTGGTCCTTCAACTTTTAATTGCGTTGATTGAGTTCCTCAACTCAACAATTTGTTTCAATGTGGTCCCTCAAGCCAATTTCAGGTCAATTTTGACCAAAAAATTGGTCACGTGCCATGCACATGTCATGCTTTATTAATTACGAAATATTGATTTTGCTCTCTAAGTTGGTCATGTGCGCGTTACATGACCAACTTTTAGACAAAACATGAGAGGGGGAGCATATTGAAACAAATTACTGAGATAAGAGACTTAATCGATGCAATTAGAAGTTGAGGAACCAAAGTGATTTTAAACGTAAAATTGAGGGAGTAATAGTTACATTACCCCTATTTTTAAGCTTTTATTGTGATTTATAAGCGCATTTGGTGACCTAAATACATCTCATTCATTGTATTTGTTTAATACCAAAAGTGCTTGGCAACCTACCACTCTTTCATAAAATTGATTTATTTAGAAAATTAACTATTCAAGTCCTAAAGTAAACGCATATATATATATATATATATATATATAGACTAGCATGTGTCCCGTGCTATGTACGATTATCATCTTAAAAAAAAGGATAAAACATTTTACTCCCCAAATAGGGCCATGTCTTAACCCCCCCCTCCCCTCCCTTTTTTTTTGTGATTCATGGGGGGGGGGGATTTACTTAACAAGGTTCATGTTTGTTAGTCCGATAAACCCGGACTACTAGTCAAAATACGTGGCCAAGTTCGCCCACTACTATCATCATCAAGAATGTGGAGAATACGCATCCTCAGGCGCATTCATATACACTAACTGAGTGTTTATCCCTAACTTGGCTAACATGTCTGCCGCTCGATTAGCTTCCCGCCAGATGCAGTTGATGGAGACCTCCCAATCTCTACGTAAGACATCACGTATTTTCTGAATCAAACCATAATAGTGGTGTGTTGTGGAGGCGTCCACAATGCTTTGGATAGCAACCCGGCAATCAGATTCGAGAGTAAGCTTTTTAACGCCGGTATTCCACGCCATCTCTAGTCCCTCTAGAATGGCTCGCATTTCGGCCTCCACAATAGAACATGCTTCCGTTTTCCCAGAAAACCCGTTAAGCCAATGACCATGCTCATTCCTCAAGGTACCCCCGATCCCCACCAGTCGGTCCAAGTTGTCCTCCGTGTGGGCCAGAGCCGCGTCCACATTTATTTTGCAGTAACCCGGATTTGGCTTCTTCCAACCCGTGTGCAATGGTATAAGCATTACATCATTCAAAAGAAATTATATTTTCTCAAATGCGCTTACTTATATATTAACTTCTTAAAAAAAATTGCTATTTTTTTAAGTTTACTATATATTTCTATTTTTTTTTGAAGAAGTTAATATATTTCTTTACTTTATATTTCTAACATACGTACATTTCTTTTTTATATAAAACTCATCCTTACATTTCAAACATTTAAGAGACTTATATTGGATGCACAATACTTTGGTGTGATATAAATTACTTAATTCGCTTAAGTTGATTTTATATTGTTAGCAAAATTAAAAAAAATAAAAAAGGCTATTTAAAAAAGATGAAAGCTATTAAAATGTGTAAATTCATTTTTTAGAATTAATACTTTTATTTTCACGTTGAATGGTACTTTTATACATCAATAACTTGAGAAAGACAATGGAGTGTCATTCTAAGAATTTAGAGTACTGCTAAATTCCTAAATAAATGGTGAGAAAAGAAACGGAAGGAAAGGAGAAGAAAATGGTGAAGCAGAAAGAGAAAAGAGAAAGTAAGACTAATTAATAACTAAGGTTATTAATAAGAATCCACGTTCTATTGGAGGATAAAAATAACTTATCAAATTATCAAGAGAAGTAATGATACGTTTGATTGTTTAGGAGCATGATTGATACATAATATAGTTCGAGGGGGTAAAATGTATGTTACCCAAAAGGAAAAAGATAAAACATTCATACATATATATGTATATACATATTGTGCATTTTTTGGGGAAAAGTTTATTTCATATCATCTAACCGAAGAACCGAAAAAGTTAATCTATATTTTCAAAGTCTAGATAATTAAAAATGCATTAGTCAATAACATCATGATTCGATACTCAACTTTTTAAGTGGTAGAATTGTTGGATCAAAACTTCACAAAATTATCAAAACAGCTAATAACGGAGAAAAATTATATCGAGGCGAGAGAGAACTCTCTATCCATAACGCTAAATTGCCCCGCCTAGATAGTACGGGTTTATGCAACAAACGTCCTAAGATACAATGATATACGTTCTAAAATCAAAACCACTTCAATTTTAGAACAACCGAACTTAGGCAACTAGAACTTTTGAAAGAGAATATATGAGAATGAGAGAAGATATAAGCAATGAAAAGCTTGGTGTGTTTTTCCATTCAGCTGGAGGGGGCTTTATATAGCTTCCAAAATTAGCCAAAATTAAATAGGGGCAATGAATTACCTTCAATTCTGAGTTAAAACAGCAGAACAGTTTTTGCTGCCAACGTTCGAACGTTGGCTTGTAACAGCAAAAACCAACGGTCAGAACCAACGTTCGAACGTTAGGGGCGTAACGTTCGAACGTTAGGTCTTCTAGAAGGATAATTCAGAAATTGAATAAAAAATTGTCAACAATTTTATTCAGTTCCAATTTTGGTTGATGGATTAAGAGTTTATTTGTGGAATTAATTTTCTCCCGGTCCGGGCGGGCGGTGGGGCTGCAGCGCGCACGGTGGACCGGACCATGGTTAGGTCCTTCCCCCTCACAAAGCCTTCAAAAATCTTATAACCCAAAGGGCCAATCCTTAGTTTCAAGGCAATGGTTTATAAACCATTCCAAACTTTGATCCATATCTTATGTGGGATAATCCACTTCAAACACTCCACTTTAGCACTTAATTTCTCATTCGTTTTTAATCCGATTAGAGAAATTTGAAATGCTAAACTCATCTACTCGGAACGTAGATTAATATTATCCAATAATATTTTATATCCCGGGTACTTACGGTGTTCGAATTTCGTATGCAAAAGTTGTATCCAACACACTTTTCATAACACAAATATCCAACAAGAACAAATAGTTTTACATGTAAAATTATGCGACAGATTAATTTTGAAATATTTATTAAAAACCCTTTACTTGGTCATCTTAAAAAAAAACGGAAGAGTGGGATAAGATTTATAGATTTTACATTTCTGCGTCTTTTCTCTTTTTAAGTCACTAGTACAACCCCGCGCTATGCAAGGAGTTAAAAACCCGTTTGGCCATTAGCTAATAATAGTTTGTCAAGAAAGATCCAAACTTTACATCAGGAGTATGATTAACAGTCTCTCTCGGTAAGATAAATGACCCAAAGATAGATGGAGCATGTCAAAGTTCAATTCAAAGAGAGATACATATACAGAAAGTTTTAGACTAAAAATGTTAATAAATCGATACTCACGAATTTAGTTAAAATTGACTTTATGGTATATAAAACGAGAGAAGAATAATCTGATACCCCTAAAGCGTAACTTAACTAATTAAACAACTTGTTTGAACATAGTTTATTTAGAAAAAGGTCACCTAATGAGATATCTAATAGGATCAGAAAGGAAAAGGTGAAGCGAAATTCAATATTACAACCCAACAATTGAAATTTATAGCAAACTTTATTAAGTACAATTGAGAAGGGTTTGCAGAATTATATGATTTTAGATTAAAGGATTAAATAATCAAATTTGATGTCATCATTTCAAAAAAATTTAAAAGTTGGTCAGAATTGATTAATTTGAGTCATTGACTACCGCTCAATATATTAGTTTAGAAAGTAGAGATAAATCTATGGTAGTCTTAGGGCAATGCTTCTGGTCACGTAAACACCACAAATTCAATTGGAGGTAGCTAGGTGGTTTTTATGACTCACCCCCTATGTAAATACCACCCATCTCAAGTTGAATTTGTGGTGTTTAAGTGATTGAGAGCATTGCACTAAGAATTCCATAGAATTATCCAGAAAGTAGAGCATAATGATGGCGTCCCTTAATTGGTTTATGAAGTTTTTTTTTTTGAAGAAAAATCGATTTTATATATCATTCAATCGATAATTTACAACGCCTAGAATAATACAATTCATATCGATTCAAACGATGTAGTAAGAACATCTGAAACACCAACTATCAAGTTCTTGAAACAAATCTTAAGAACTCACAAATGAACACAAGAAAATTCTTGTACAACTCTTATTCAAGGAGAGATGAAACTCTCATTTGAGAGAGAAAGCAAACTCTCATACGAGAGAAAAAATAAAATACTAAACAAAATATCTAAAACGCTATATAAAATCAAAAACTTAAGAATCACCCGTTTTCATCTTGTCAGATCTGTCTCTTTAGATTCATATCCGTCTTGTCAGATTTGGAGATGTATCTTTAGATCCATATCCGTCTCATCAGATTTGAAGATGTGATGTACAACTTGAATAAGGATGCTCCAACCCAACTCGCCGACGATGGTGGTGGTAACAGTGGTGAAGTAGACGTCTGCTTCACCAAGCCATCGCTGACGGAGGAAAATAGAAGAGAAAAGAAGACTAGGATTTAGAGAGAGATGAGGAGAAAGAGAGATGCAGTGGCTTAAATTAATTGGTTTATGAGGCTTAATCCATGCCAATTTATACAAAGATATGTAAAATCCTATTTTGAAATTGTAAGAGTGAATCAAAATTATACCATAAAAGAAAAGTATATAAATTGCAAGCATTAAATTTGTCAAGTGAATAAAACATTATTTTACACCCAACACATATGAATCACAAAATCTTGGAACATGATGATGAGGTAATGAAAAAATACATTGAAAAATAAAATTACTAATAGAAAAATGAGAAAATGTCACTAATAGTTTCTGAAGTATTAAATTTGTATCACTTTGGTCTCTAAAGTATTTTTTGTTACCTACCGTCCCTAATGTTATAATTTAGTCTCACTTTGGTCCTTCAAGTATTTTCTGTCTCACTTTGGTCCCTTTTTTGATTTTTATGTCTCACTTTGGTCCCTTATTCGATTTTTACGTCTCACTTTGGTCTTTTTTTTATTTTTTACATCCCCCCTCCCAACAAAAACACTTTTATTATTTCCAATGTAACTTCAAGGCAATTCAAATTTAATTGCTACTTGATCAAATTATATATAATTAAATTATCATGTAATTAGTTGAGTTCAACTAAAATTTTAAAAAAATTATGTTATATCTATGGGTAACTGCACCGTTTTATAACTGAATTTTGATAAATAAAATTTTATAATTTTTATGATAAATATTCATTTCCTAAATCTAATCAATTGTATTTCGTGTATTGATTTTTTTTGTGATTTTATTGGTGCTACTTGTCCATTGCTTTTTATAAAAGAAATTAATACATTAATTAAATACAATTGATTAGATTTAAGTAATAAATATTTATCATAAAAATTGTTTAATTTATTCTAAAAACTAGGTTATAAAGCGGTGCAGTTAGCCATTGATATAATATTTTTTTAAAATTTAAATTTCATATACATATCTAGCCCGACAAACCCGGGTTAATAGTTATAATCTTGAATCATAAAGACTCTATCTAGCTTCATAAAGGAGGGGAGAGCCACAGCTTATGACAGCCTGGATTTGAACTCAGAACCTCTCACATAAAGTGGGAGATGGATACCACTAGACCAACAAACTACATAATAAAAAAATTTAGTTGAACTCAACCAATTACATGATAAATTAATTATATATAATTTGATCAAGTATCAATTAAATTTGAGTTGTCTTGATATGACATTGGAAATAATAAAAGTTCTTTGGTAGGGGGGAGGGGGGGTCGCAAAAATTTTAAAAATTGAAAAAACGACCAAAGTGAGACAAAATTATAACATTAGGGACAGTAGCGTAACAAAAAATACTTTAGGGACCAAAGCTATACAAATTTAATACTTCGGGGACTGTTAGTGACATTTTCCCTAAAAAAATAACTCATAATTAAGTCCCAGACAACAAATGAAAAGACAAATCTGTTTTAAGTAAAATTTTATATCCAAATAAATGTATACAATAATGATAAATATAAAATAAAAATGAAAAATGCTAAATTTTCGGATGATATAAGGAACAAAAATATGAACATAAAATGAAGTTCAAATTTTGATTTTTCAAATTACTTCTGCCGCTAGAGATTATTTTTGATACATGAGAATAAAATACAAACACGCAAAAAAATTTCTCTTTCTTCGGGCTTTCTCTCCTTTTCTTCGGGCTTATTGAATATTATTCGGGTCCTTTTTACTACGTCAGTCATCGTACACTCCTCTTAGGTTTGCATGGATGAGAACGACGGTGGCCAACCGCCTCCGTCGGGCTTGGCCGCCAAAACGAACTATCAAGAAATTCAAACGGGGTTAGAAGGTGAAGAAAGATCCTTTGTGTCATCCCCTAACTCTAACAATGACGAAATGAATACCGAGACGCAAGGGGGAAGAAATGGAAATAGATCTCCTAATGTCTGGCAATTGGGTCAATTACATGGTACTTGGATACAAACGGGAACACCAAGGCAATACTATATGGGTGAAGGAGAAGTGGATGAATGGGATCGGAAAATCATGGAGGAAATCAAGTCAAAAGGCAAAGCCACAATGCAACATAAGTTACCCATCCCTGTTCCGGAAGTTTTTTTTACAATGGCTGGAGGTTTATGGACCATACAGGCATGCATTATTGGTTAAGGTACTAGGGCGGAAAGTCGGATTCGCAAACTTAAGGCAGCGTATGCGTACTCTATGGCATCTCAATGATCTTGATCCCGTCGACGTCTGTAATGACTATTATCTATTACGGTTCAACACAAAAGTAGATTACATGAAAGTACTCGAAGGAGGACCGTGGACAGTAATGGGACACTACTTTACCGTTCAAAGGTGGAAACCCGATTTCCAACCGGGTAAAGCTAACATTACATCGACACTAGTGTGGGTTCGTTTTCTCGAAATCCCTATCGAACTATTCAATTATAAGATATTATGTCAAATGGGGAAGACTTTGGGTCGGGTTATCAAAGTTGATAAACATACGGAACTCTCGCTACGGGGGCGTTTTGCTCGAGTATGCATTGAGATAGATTTCGCCAAGCCTCTTTCACCATTTATTCTTCTTAATGGCCGTCTTCAATCTGTTGAATATGAGGGCTTACACCTAATTTGTTTTGATCGCGGTTCATTATGGCCATCGAAAGGAGACGTGTGTCAAGGAGATGAATCAACCGGAAAATCCCATTCTCGATGTGTCCCACTACTACAAAAATACACTATTACAGCGGTTTATAGAAAACCGCTGAACGGAGGGGTCTATTACAACGGTTTTTTGGTGAACAGCTGTAATAGGGTTTCGCTGGGGACCTGTTACAGCGGTTTTTCGACAAACCGCTGTAACAGGTCCGGATCAGTTACAGCGGTTTTCCAATAAACCACTGTAACTGGTCAATTATAGTGGTTTATTGGAAAACCGCTTTTAAAAAAAATAAAAAATTAAAACCTTTCCCCCTCATTTTTCCCCCAATTCGGCCGACCCTCTCTCTCTCTCTCAACTCTCTCTCTCTCTCACTCACCTCTCTCTCTCACTCACCTCCTCCACCACCACCGCCGCCACTCCCACCTCCGCCACCCCCTCCGCCGCCACCCCCACCGCCGCAACCACCACTACCACTTATGCCGGCGCCGCCCACCACCATTATTCTCTCTCTCTCTCTCTCTACTACTCTATATCTCTAGTTATATATATACACACACACACACACCACATATATCGGCCCCACCACCACCACACCCACCATATACCGCCACCACCAACACCTTATACCGCCGCCGCCGCCACGCCGCAGCAGCAGCCGCCCGACACCGCTCATCTTTCTCTCGACTCTCTATCACTTTATAGGTATATACTTATATATATATGTTTATATATGTTGTGTATATTTTATATATGTTATGAAATTAGGATTATATGTTAATATTTTGATTGTTGTTAGGGGTTTTGTAAATTATATAATGTGGGTTATAAGTTAATATCTTGATTGTTGTTATATACATGTTATGTTAATTGGGGTTTTGTGAATTATATAATGTGGGTTATATGTTACTTTCTTGATTGTTGTTATAAATATATGTTATGTTAATTGGGTTTTGTGAATTATATAATGTGGGTTATATGTTAATTTCTTGATTGTTGTTATATATATGTTATGTTAAATGGGGGGTTTTGTGAATTATATAATGTGGACATTTTGGGTTTGTTGTGGGTGAAAGATTAGAATGTTGGGTTTGTTGTGGTTGAAAGATGCGAATTTTGTTGGTTGCAAGTTTGAGGGAAGATTAAGTCGAGAACTTGGTAGAAATTTTTGCGTTGTTACTCTGTCGAATTTTTTCTAGGATAATGGGAAATAAATTAAAATTTTGATAATTTAATTAATTCAACTGAACTGATGTTAAAATTATTTAATTTAATTAATTAAGAATCAAGATGGATGTATCGAAATTGAATTTTAGAGGATCGTAAGATCCGAATTTTGTTGGTTGCAACCCAGGCCACCCGGGGGAAGATTAAGTCGAGAACTTGGTAAAAAAGTTTGTGTCGTTACTCTGCCAATTTTTTTCTAGAATAATGGGAATTAAATTAAATAAAAAATTATTAAATTAATTCAACTATGAAGTGATATTAAAATTGTTTAATTTAATTAATTCAGAATCAAGATGGATCGAAGTTGGATATTAGCGGATCGTATGTCGGAGCAATATGAGAAAGGGGTGAAAGAATTCATCAATTTTGCGATTGAGCATGCATCAGATCGGACTAGAATCAGTTGCCTGTGTTTACGTTGTTGTTTTGGAAAGAGAATTAGTCCACGTGAATTGGAAGATCATTTGGTGTGTAATGGAATTGATAAAAGCTACACACGTTGGACAAGACACGGTGAGAGCAGTGTCACCTCAGATGATTTGGGTGGTACATCATATCGATCGCGGGATTTGGACATGAATGATTATGAGCCTGATCGTTTGGAGGAGATGACAAATTTGATTGGGGAGGATTTGCGAAATTGTCCCAAGATGTTTGACAATTTGACAAGTGATTCAAAGACACACTGTATAGTAGTAGTAAATTCACAAGATTGAAAGCAGTCCTAAACCTCTACAAGTTAAAAGCCAACAATGGGTGGAGTGATAAGAGTTTCACAGACTTACTTGATCTATTAAAAAACATGCTACCCGAGGATAATGTGTTACCTAATCGTACTTATGAGGCTAAGAAGATGTTAACCTCAATTGGCATGGGATATGAGAGGATACATGCCTGTCTCAATGATTGCAAATTGTTTAGAACTGACTATGCATCATCAAAGGTTTGTCCGAAATGTGGCGCCTCGCGGTACAAGAAGAACGGATCTGCTCCTGTCAAAACCATGTGGTATTTGCCCATAAGACCACGATTTAGGCGCATGTACAGTAGTAAAGAGTTGGCCAAGGACTTGACATGGCATGCTGATAGAAGGCTTGAAGAAAGGATTGAAGATGACAAGATTCGACACCCCTCAGATTCTCCTCAATGGAAAAAGATCGATGATGATTTCCCTGAATTTGGTGAAGAATCAAGAAACCTTCACCTTGTATTGGCTACAGATGGCATGAACCCTCATGGCTTGCAAAGTAGCTCACATAGTACATGGCTGGTGATTTTGATGATCTACAACCTCCCCCCATCGCGATGCATGAAGCGAGAACATATAATGATGCCTATACTCATTTCTGGGCCGAAACAACCTAGAAATGATATAGATGTCTACTTGGCTCCTTTAATTGAGGATTTGAAGGTGTTGTGGGAGACCTATGTTCAAGTATATGACGGGTTCAGAGAAGAAAATTTCAATCTCAGAGTCATGTTATTTGGAACAATCAATGATTTTCCGGCAAGAGCAAACCTCGAGGGATATGGTGTACATGGCCAATGTGGATGCCCCATATGTGTCAAGAGTACAGATCAATATCGATTGACACACTCTCAGAAATATGCATTCCAAGGGCATCGGAGATGGCTAAATCGAAACCATAGATATCGTCGGTGGAAAAAAGCTTTTAATGGGAATATAGAAGAAGGCCGAGCTCCTAAGTGCTTGAATGGTGAAGAAGTGTTTGAGAATATAAAAGACTTGGAGGTTAAATTTGGAAAGACTTTTGCAGGTGGGCTTGCAAAAATTGGGTGAAAAAAAAGGTCAATTTTCTTTAAGTTGCCGTATTGGACGTCTTTACATGTTAGACATTTTCTTGATATTATGCATATTGAGAAAAATGTATTTGATAGTGTCATTGGTACACTTCTAAATGTGCCTGGAAAGACAAAAGATGGCGTAAAGGCAAGGTTAGACTTGGTTGAAATGAAGATAAGAGAAAAATTGGCACCAACAAATAAGGGAAAACGTACTTATTTGCCTCCAGCAGCTCACACTCTATCCAGGAAAGAAAAAATTACATTATGTGAGTTTCTTAATGGAGTGAAAGTTCCAGAAGGGTATTCTTCAAACATTAGCAGTCTTGTATCAATGAAGGACTTGAAGCTAAAGCACATGAAGACTCACGATTGTCATGTGATCATGGATCATTTGCTACCAATTGCTATACGGGCCATTTTGCCAAAAAAGGTGAGAGAAACTATAACCTCATTATGTTTCTTCTTCAAAGCAATGTGGAGCAAGGTGTTTGATCCTGAACAATTGCCTGCACTTCAGAAACAAATTGCCATCACTTTGTGCGAGCTTGAGATGTATTTTCCACCAGCGTTTTTTGATATAATGACTCATCTACCTATTCACTTGGTTAGAGAGACACAACTATGTGGACCGGCTTTTATGAGATCTATGTATCCGGCTGAGCGTTATATGAAGGTATTAAAAGGCTACGTGAAAAATCGTAGTCGACCGGAAGGTTGCATTGTTGAACGGTACATAGTTGATGAAGCGATTACATTTTGCACAGAATATCTGAAAGATTCTAACGTTGCAGAGCTTCCAAAGTCTCATGTTGTGGGAGGGAGAACAGAAGGAGAAAGCGTACTTGGAAAGCAATTAGTTAGTGTTCCTTGCACACAAAGGGATCAGGCACACCTATATGTGCTCCACAACACCGATGAGGTTGAGCCATATGTTCAAGAGCACAAGGATCAACTTAGGAGATTAAATCCAAATAAAAATGAGAGTTGGATTTCAAGAGAGCATAATAAGAGTTTCTCTGATTGGTTTCGAAAGCATATTCACGAGAAACAGAACGAGAATCCACTTTCAGTTTCAGATAAATTGGCACGGTTGTCGATGGGACCGGGCAGACTTGTATTTTGTCATTCAGGTTATCGTATAAATGGTCGCACATTCTATACAAAAGACCAAGATGAACGGAGTACAATGCAGAATAGTGGGGTGAGTCTTGTAGCTCAAGCAATGCATATCTCAAGTGCGAGAGATAATAACCCTATCTATGCTCATTTATCATATTATGGGGTGATTGAACATATATGGGAGCTGGATTATAGTTGGTTTCGGGTGCCTGTATTTGGGTGTAGGTGGGCTGACAATAAAAATGGTGTCGATAATAGTGAAATAGGCTTCACTCGAGTAGACCTTGAGAGGTTGTGTTACAAAGATGAACCTTTCATTTTGGCATCACAAGCTACGCAAGTGTTTTTTGTCACCGATCCTATTGATAAGAGGTGGCCAATTGTTTTATCGGCAAACAAAAATACTTGTATGGAGGATGATAGTTCATATAGTGATGATGATGGAGAAAATCCTATCTTACGTGATTCACAAGCCACTGATAGTGATGGTGACTTGGATATCAGTGATGATGAATTGTATATGCGACAAGATCACCAAGAGGGGATATGGATTAATCCATCTGTTCGTCGACGTACTAAACAAAAGGGTCGTACTGGGGGAAGCAAAAGACTACTAAGTCAACGACAAAAAGAAAACGATGAAAGGTATTTGAACTTATGTGATAATTATATGATATACTTATTTCCTAAACTTTTCTTCATATAAGCACTTGTTAGTGTATGAGTCAGGGCGTCTCTTGTTAGTTTATGAATTGAAAAATTATGTTGTTGCATAATGAAACTAACTTCTGTATTTTTGGCTTTTGTAGGTCGATATTGTATACCGGCGCCACCACCACCACCGCCACAGCCACAGCCGCTCTCTCCTCCTCCTCTACGACCACCACCGCCCCCTTCACCACTACCACCACCACCACCGTAAGCTTCTTCTCTCTCGCTCTCTCTATATGATAACGAGTATTATTATTTGAATACATATCATGAGTATAGCGTGTTTGTTGATATGTATTTTGATTATGTATCGTGATTGGATCAATATGTGTTGTTTTGTTGACATCGTTTAATGCATTTATGGTTTTGTGAAATTTGATTGGTTTTGTGAAAGAATTGATGGATTGGTTTTGTTATTTGCAATTTTGGGGGAAGATTAAGTCGAGAACTTGGTAAAAAAATTTGCGTCGTTACTCTGCCGAATTTTTTCTAAAATAATGGTGGCGTTACTTGGTACTATATATTTGGTATATGAATCTAAATTCTGTATTTTTGGCTTCTGTAGGTCGATGGATTCTGGGGCTGCTGCAAACAAACGTGTTGAAAGTGAGATACGTAGAGGTATCGCTGCAATGAAAAAATTCATAAATGCCAGAAGTAAAGGCTTAAAGCTACCAGTCGGCTGGAATCAGAATGGCCAACCAATTGACCCAAATAAATCAACATTTGTTGGTTACATTGGAGTCATAGCTCGTGACAGGGTACCGATTACCATCAGTGATTGGCGACACGTCTCGGATGCAACAAAATCAGCAATTTGGAATGAAATAGCTGTAAGTTAGTTATTATCATATTTCTAATTAATTGGTTAATGTATTTTTTGTTTATTCAATTTTCTCAAAATTATAATTTCATATATACTTTGTTGTTTGTTTTTCATAGTTGGCCTTTGATATTGAAGAAAGTAGACAAAAATTTGTCATGGCCGAAGCTGGAAAGCTAGCGCGAAACTTCAGGAGCTTCTTGAGCAGAGTGTGGGTAGAGGATGATAATGGGAATATTAATTCCAGCCCACCCCAAAAATATAATATATCTCAAGAAGATTGGACAACGTTTATAGATATTCGGAAAAGTGATCCTTTCATGGTAATTATTTTAATTTACGGTTTCATTTGTTGCATATTGCGTTTATATGAACATTGACTAATGCTTTGATTATGTAATGAACAACAATTAAGTAGGGACAATCAAGAAAGAGCAAAGGACCCTGAATATCCCTATAGGAGATCACGTGTTGGATATGCTCAACTGGAGCAAATTGAGGTATGTAGTTCGTTTAACAGTGAATCATTACAAGTTTTCTAATAAAAATTCCTTGTTAATATATATATATATATATATATATATATTTAATCATAATATAGATGGAAAAAAGAAAGGAAGCTGGGTCAGACCCCTCAGACGTGACACGAGCACTCGTGTGGAGGATTGCACATTCTGACAGCCAGCATAACATTGATAATGTCCATATTAAAAGAGTAGCGCATGAAATTGTGAGTTATTTGCAATTTTAGCTATATCATGTGTTGTATGTTTTTTTTGAAATTTTTTTATAAGAGCAAAGTTCACTAATTTTTAAATGTATTATTATAGGAGTGCTTATCACAGGAGGGTAGCAATAGTGGAAGCGAGAGGACTCAGAATGATATATTGGCTAAAGCTCTTAACAAGAAGGAGCATTCGGGTCGCGTTAGGGGTGTAGGCTTTGGGGTATCACAAAAACACTATTTTATTGACAAAAAACCTTCTAAAGATGAGGAGATTGATAACTTAAAAAACATGGTGCACATGCTCACTGCATCACTATCCTCATTGCGACACGAGTTTGACGAGCATAAGGCGTCTGGGTCGCAGCAGCCACATGAAGATGAGGCGGTTTCTTTGAAAGATAGCTGCCCAGATCCAGTTAAGAACCTTCCTCAGGTAATGATATGAAATTATTAAGTGATCATATAACTTGCAATTCATTAAAATACACAAATTTTTCTAATATAATGGTATATATATATATATATATATATATATATATATGTTATATATGTAGGTTGTGGCGCCATGTCAATTGTCACTTTCAACACCGTCTTATCGTTTGGTGGCTAAAGGACAAATGTACAATCGACCAGATGATAGAACGCTGCATACACTTCCTTTTACCCACCCACCTTGTGAAAGTGATGATTGACATTGCAATTGAAGATATTGCACCCCTACCAGTCCCTCTCGCTGATGAAGGAGTGTTCACAGTTTCTGAGGCTGTGGGATACATTGTTGCTTGGCCTAAGAGTCTTGTCACTGTCAGTGATGCATCGGTACGTAATTATTAATACCTAGCCATTAATAAATTATAACAATTGTTTAAGGTTACTAAATATACTTTGGTTTGTAACATTCACGTTGGTTTTCTTTGCTTAAATAGTCTCTTGGAAAATCCAAATCATCAGTTGGAAAACATAAATCAGAGATGACGAAGCACTCAGCTGTCAAACGAACACCTCCTGTGGCCAACCCTTCACGTGAAGATGACAGAGCAGCAGACGTAACAGCTGATCAACTCCCTCAGCCACTTGTAACTCTTGAAAGGTACCTGCAAATAATGCCTATTGAACAATTGATCGCTATAGACATTCCCGAGGCAATCTATAATAACGAACCCTATCAAGAGTATCTTGGGCGGGAGGAGATCTGTCATTTTTTGCGCAAAGAACAAATAGGAGTCTCTATCATTTCAGTTTACGTCAAGTAAGTTTTTGAATATGAATTAAAAAAGTTAGTTTTTAAATTATTTTACTGCATTAATTTGAACTATGTTTATTTTCTTGTTCAAATTTATTTTATGCTCAATTTAGGTGTTTGTGGGCTAAGTACGTGGTCCCCGAAGAGAAAACAAATAATTTCGGGTTCCTTAGCCCACATACTATAGCTGCGGGAACAGGTATTACTCCCTCTCAGCGTATTTTACAAGCGCAATTATAACAAATGCCATGAAAGATTGCGCAGACGAGAAGTTGTTTATTGCACCTTACAACACCGGGTGAGTTACTAAACACCCAACTTTATTTTGTAAAATTTATTACGTACGTAAAACTAATTTTGAACTTATCTTTTAAATGCTTTTTAATTTAGGGGACATTGGGTGTTGTTTGTGATTGATCCAATTAAAGAGATCGTTTATTATCTGGATTCTTTGCACGTTGATTAAAAGAATAACCGACCTGATATGAAATAAACAATCAATCAGTAAGTTTTTCATTCAATCAATGTATTCATTATATTTAATATTAATTTTAAAGTGTCTATCTCTTCCTAGATTTCACATGTATATTTGCTTGATATTGACATCTTTCCTTATTTTTTGATGTTTTTAACAGTGCTGTGTTGATGTCTCGTGCAAATCGTAACTCCCAAAAGGCCAAATCCAAAAAAATGGCATGTAAATGGACTTCTATAAATGTTAGTGTAATTTTATATTTTCGAGAGATTATTCGTATAAACGTTATTGTTCTAATACAATTTTTGATTTCAATTTTGTAGTGCCCCATGCAGTTAAACGACAAAGATTGTGGCTTCTTTGTTATGAAATTCATGAAGGATATTATTAGCCACGGAGAATCTACAATCCCACCAGCGGTATGCATAATCGTAATTAATACTCATCATCAAATTCTAATTTCCCTTTATAAGTTATTAAACCTTTGTTGTGATTTCAATCTCTATCGTGCAGTACTTTCCTGATTGTCAATACGTCACTTACTCTATAGAGCAACTTGATGAAGTAAGTGGCGAATTGGCACAATACATTTTCCAATGCGCTTTTGGTATGGTGTAAGTTGTAAATTGTTGTAAATTTTTATTTGATTTGTTGTATTTAATTGATTGTAAACTTGTTATCAGTTGTTGGAGATTATACGTAAAATTTGATTTGTTGGAGATTATGCGAATTGGAACAATACATTTGTTGGTTTTTGTTGTTAGAGATGATCATTTAATTTGGTGAAGTTAATTTTGGGTTTCACGTTTGTTGTTTCTGTTGAATTGATTTTATGGTTTGTTGTGTTAGTGTGTTGAATTTGAGCTTGTGGGAAGTTGGTTACAATAAATTTTGTACAGTACAGTAATAAAAAAAAATAAAAAATACACATATTATAGCGGTTTTTCACAAAATCGCCAAAATAGGTAAAACCTATTATAGTTGTTTTGTGAAAAACCGCTATAACAGGTTACCTATTATAGCGGGTTTTTGAAAAACCGCTATAACAGGTTACCTATTATAGCGGTTTTTTGAAAAACCGCTATAACAAGTTTAACCTATTATAGCGGTTTTTCAAAAAACCGCTATAATAGGTATAGAAAAAAAAATCTGGAGAAAAACTATCACAGCGGTTCCGAAAAAAACCGCTGTAATAGGTTGACCAATTACATCGGTTTTTTTGGGAACCGCTGTAATTGGTCCCTATTACAGCGGTTCAAAAACTGCTGTAATTGGTCTAACCAATTACAGCGGTACCTGTTACAGCGGTTAAAATCGCTGTAATAGGTAAAAAAAAACCGCTGTAATAGGTCATTTCTGTAGTAGTGTCCCGTCGTGAAGAAGGCGAAAACATGGAAACTGGTGAAGCTTTCGACATGGAGGCGCCGAAAAACGCAACCTACGGGCCATGGATGATGGCGTGCCCAAAATTCCTATCGAAAAGTTAACGTTACAGGGGAACAAACAATTATGGAAAGGAATCAATATCCAGCTCCTACCAGGCAGAGAGGGGTGCAAAATCAAAACTTACCTTTTGGTACAAGCCACAATCAAGGGGATAATGAAGGAAAAAATAAATTGGTCTCTAACAACAATAAACAAGCAGCTCAAAAACCAATTAATAGCTAAGACCACCTAGGCGGATCCAGATTTGATGTGCTATTGGATGATTTTAATCAAGAGGATGCCCAAATTCTCTTCCATATTGGAACTCAGCATACTCAAGATGACCCAATAGTGAAAGATAATAATAGGCCCACTCATGCCACTAAGCAAGCTGATCGGTTCAAAAATAAAAAGCCAAAAAGGAAGGCCCACGCAGGACCGGCCCACGGATTTGGCATAGTACAGCAGACAAAGACAAATCAGTTGTGGGCTCATCACCAATTATAAATACGGCCCAACTTCCGCGGCTGGCTAAAGGTAACACTTACCCAATCCTTAATAATTCCATTGGGTCTAACTCATTAGGGCCACATGAAATTTCACCTAATACCAATTCGCTGGCTCAACAAAATAATTTAGTTGCACATATGGATACTCAACCACATACAAACTCACAATTTAAATTCACATTGGCTGAAATTACACATAATCCACAAAATTCGCATGCTTCTAATTCTAAACACCAGTTCTTTAATTCGGGTCAAATTGAACCCAGTTCAGAATTGGACCCTTTGCCGAGCGGGTCGGACAAACCCGACTTGGGATATTCTCTTCTTACAGGTCATTCGATTCCTCCGGATAAAGGCGCTAAGATGAACATGGATGTTGAACTCATAAATAATCTGGCTTTTGACGAAATGGGGGGGGTATTTACTCCCCCGAGGTATGATCCTCCAAGTTTTCATTCCTATATATTTATGTTTTAATGATGAATGCAATTTTTTGGAATTGTAGGGGAGCAAGGAAGCCGGAATTACTTCATGCTCTTTTAGAAATTCTCCGTGTTAATGATCCGTACATCCTAATTCTTATGGAGACGCGAGTTCAGAGTGATCAAGCTACTGATATTCTTCGTCGGAGCCGACTAGACAAATTGGAAAAAGTTGAAGCTAGAGGCTTTGTGGGGGCTAGAATTTGTTGGCTAATGATCTTCTGTTATACTGAAATCTATGCTACAAATGGACCCGGTGGGGACGTTTTTAGAATTTGTTGTGACAGTGGCGGCTGAAAAATCTGGGGGTCTCCATGACTATAATAAATGTCGTAATTTTTTAGAAGGATTATTACAGTCCGATTCCGTGGGCTAAAGGGGAAAAGAGGTCTTTATTTGTACTGATTGGCGATTGGTCTTGACCTGGATCATTCCCCGATCCTTCTATCCCTGACCGCGATAGACTCTTCATAATCATCACATTCCCACCCTCAAATGGTTCACGGATAATCAATTTCCGAGGTGATTATTTATTTGGTATTCACATTTGCATTAGTGAATACAGGTTACATATGTCAAGTATGCTACATCTCCTCATTCGGGGTCGAGACCGACTTGACAAAGCTCTTGGCATCAAATGGGAACTTGAAACACTAAACGAATAGAGATAATTGTGAAGGAAATACATTGTGCGCCGAACAGAGAAGTACATGTGCCAGGATACGCCCCAAGTCATGCCTAGGCATGGATAGTCCGAATGTCTCCAGCCTTATATGATGGGTAAGAATCACTTTTGGCCTATCAGCACATGTGTTGAGGGGTTGTCAAAGTGTGTTTCTTGTAATTTTTTAGAAACAACCTCCATGTTGAAACGTAATTTGTATCTTAGAGACCGATTGTGGTCCTTCTGAAAAGTGACTTGAACATGGGGACTTGAATCATCCTAAGATGCGCTGGAAAGCAAGAAAATGGCAGCATGCGTTTTCACATGGTTATGGGCCTCAGCAAGTTGGGGAAACATTCTCCTCTGGCTATAAAAGGAGGGGGAAGCGATTCTTCTAATCTGATTCAGGAAAGCTATTTTGTATCACTATCGGATTGGCTATGATTGTATTTATTCATTATTGTTTTTCTTACTATCATGAACTCTAAGACTAAGGCCATGTAGTCAAATTGTGTCACTACCTATCTTGCATATACTCGAATCTTATGCCGATTTCTTCTACAAGAAATCACATCATGACCCCAACGATGCCCTAGACTTCGGGTGAAGTTGTTCGATTCTAATCGAGTGACTCTAGTACGATTTCCGATCAGACTAAGCTTACGCGAGACATCGGTTATTCTCTACCCTCGGAGCTCTCACCATAACGTAATCCTTCACAAGAACCGCATCCAGCAACTGCTTGTGGTTCTTTACGGATAATCAATGGTTCACTTTTGAAGTGCACTTGCCACAATAGCACGTTAGCTTTTAGCATGTCACGGGTCAGTGGTCCAATCAGACTGGTGTAGATATTGCGGACCGTATTAGTGCAATTAGAACCAAATCGGGTCAGTGGAACAGGGAAGTGTTTGGAAATATCTTTAGAAGAAAGCGAGAACTTCTAGCTCGGATTGATGGCATCCAACGTGCTCAGGGCCAGAACTTTAATAAATACCTTCAAAAGCTAGAAGCTAAGCTTATAACACAGTATCATGAGACCCTGAGACAGGAAGAGATTATGTGGAAACAGCATTCCCGGATTAGATGGCTCAAATCAGGGGACTTAAACACTCACTTATTTCATATTGCAACGGCTACTAAAAGAGGAAAGACCAAGATTTGTAATCTAATGCGTGATGACGGCACTTGGGAAACGAATGAGACCGAGCTTAAGAACATGGCGGTGGAATTCTATCGGACTTTATATGGAACTGGGGAAAATGTGACTCAATATTTGAGAACCGAGGGGTTTCCCAAGCTTTCTGAGCTCCAAAGTAGTTGCCGGTTTCTAAAGATAAGGTTAAATGTGTTATCTGGGAGATACATCCTTTTAAATCTGTGGTGTCCGACGGACTCCAACCTATCTTTTTTCAGAAATGTTGGAACACGATCGGTGATAACGTTATTAATACGGTGAGTGAAGCTCTCCGCTCAGGTATGATCGATACTCGTCTCAATGAATCCCTCATTACTTTAATTCCTAAAGAAAAAAATCCTACACATCTTTCGAAGTTTCGTGCAATCAACCTTAGCAATGTGATCCTCAAAGTCATTACTAAAACATTAGCCAATAGACTTCGTCACATGATGGATTCTCTTATACCTCAAACCCAGAGTAGTTTTATTCAGGGCAGACAGACTATTGATAATGTCATTATTACTCAAGAAGTCATACATAATTTGAGAAAGTCTAAGGGTAAGAAAGGTTATTTCATTTCGAAAATTGACTTTGAAAAGGCTTATGAAAGGGTTGATTGGACCTTTCTTGAAAATGTGTTGAAAGAGATGGGATTCCCTGCCAATTGGATTAGTCTTATTTTGAGTTGCACTACTACAGCTAGACTCTCCCTTCTTTGGAACGGAGAGATTACTGAATGGTTCAACCCAAAACGAGGCCTTCGAAAGGGAGACCCGCTCTCGCCTTATCTTTTTTATTTTTGTGTGGAAAAGCTAGGTTCTCTCATCATCGAGGCGTTTCATACAAAACGGTGGTATTCGGTGCCTACTTCTCGTTTGGGTCCTAGAGTTTCCCACCTCATGTTCGCTGACGATTTCATTCTTTTTGGAGAGGTTTCTGACTCGCAAGTTGACACTATTAGCCGTACTTTGGAATCTTATTGTCACATGTCAGGGCAGCTAGTCAATATGAATAAATCCCGGATCTACTTCTCGAATAATATCCCTGGATTTCGAGCTAGAGAGCTAAGTCGTCGGGCCAATCTCCAAATTACTCATGACCTTGGCCGTTATCTGGGAGCTCCAATGCACAATTCCCGTGTCTGTATTATTGATTATAAATTTTGTGTCGATCATTTGAAGACGAAGTTGTCAGGATGGAAACGTAAAAATCTTGCATTAGCTGGACGGGCTACTTTAATCAAGGCAGTGACTACAACTATCCCTTCATATTGTATGCAAACTTCTCGGATACCCTTGGGTATATGCGACCAATGATAAAGCCAACATGAAATTTCTCTGGGGCGGTTCAGATGAGGTTCGAAAAATCCATCTTATTGTGTGGGATACAATTTGCCGACGAAAGTCAAATGGGGGCCTAGGAATTCGAAATACCAGAGCTGTCAACTTATCTTTTTTACGAAAACTTGGATGGCAACTTTTGACTCATGATGATAAGCTTTGGGTTCAAATTCTTTGACACAAGTATGTTTATCGTAATAGAGCATGTGCCCGTAATGTCACTTCTCACACGTGGCGAAGCATACTTGCGGCTTCTCCACTTCTATCTAGTGGAATTCGGTGGAAGCTCGGAAATGGTCGAGGTATCAAGTTTTGGAATGACCCGTGGTTAGGAGATTCGAGCTTGAATTATCGCTCGGGGTGGGTGCTTACCGAATCTGATTCAAATCAAACCGTGAGAAGTCATTGGGATGATATTCTAGGCTGGAAATGGAACGAATTGCATGCTCTTCAAGATGACATAAGAAATGAACTTGCTGCTATTGATTTAAATCTTAATATCCACCATGATGATGTCATCTTTTGGAAATTTTCCTACAAAGGGGTTTATACATGTAAAAGTGGCTATGACATACTTATGAATAATACAATGCATGTTGACCAAGATGAGTTCAATATTTGGAGAAGGATTTGGAAGATTTGGGTTGCTCACCGCCGAAGAATGTTTCTTTGGATTTTGCGCCATGACCGTCTCCTTACGAACCTCACCTTGTGCGACGTGGTATTCGTACGAATGCGGATTGCAAGTTTTGTGGTTATCATACGGAATCAGCCCTTCATGCTCTTAGAGACTGTGACTGGGCGACTCAAATATGGCACCAACTCGTGGCACCCTGACACCGAGCTCGTTTCTTCTCTCAGGATCTTGCGACGTGGATTGATTGGAACATTACTTCTTCGGCGAGCAGGTACGCTTAGGGGGGGAGTGGTCTATAATTTTTATTGAAATGTTGAATATTTTATGGCAGGAACGAAATAAATCATCACACAATGACGAAGATACCCGCCATTTGATTACGATAGACTCTATCCGACGTAGAGTGGAAGAGACGAAGCATCTTGTGGGAGACGACCCTGAGGCACTTGTGGAAGCTATTCAAGTTGGCTGGACTCGCTCAAAATTGGATTGGTTTAAGCTCAATGTTGATGCCTCCATACAAAAAGATCACATGCATCAGCATGCTCTTGTTGCTATTGGAGGCTTAGTTAGGGATATGGCATGGAGGATTTGCTGGTACAGTACCTAATTCTTCTATATTAGCCACTGAATTGGAGAGTATTCTCCAGGGTCTCACATTTGCATGGGATATCGGTATTCGGAAAGTTGAAGTTGAGAGCGATTGTTGGGAGGCGAATGACAGTATTACTACGGGGACTCAATCGCATCGATATTTCGAGATAATCTCTAAGATTCGTGATTTAAATGCTCTCCCTTGGCAAGTGATCATCTCTCATATTTGGAGAGAAGCAAATAAAGCGGCGGATACAATGACACATGTTGGTCTCAGTCATACGCTCATGCAGTTCAGAAAAGCGCCTCAATATCTTCATCACACTTTGGAACAAGATAGAGCAGGCATAACTTGGACTAGATATGTAACCTTAAACTCGGGCTTGTCGAGTTAAGGTTCTAGGGTACCCCCTTCATTTTGGAAACAAAAAATAAATAAAATTACTTCTGCCGTTTTACCATAGATTGTGGGAGGCTCCCTGAGCTTTTTGTTGCTTGCTCAAAGCCATAATATATAGGGATAATTGCAGACACCCCCTCACATATGGGGGTCATTGCACTTCACCCCCTCACTTATTGAAATGTGCACTTTACCCCTTCACTTATCATAAAATGTGCACTTACCCCCTTCAAGCAGTTTGGGGCAAAAAAATACAAAGAAAAATTCAAATCCGGGCAGCAAGGTAAGGAAAATTCCTTTGTATTTTTTTCTGCCCGAGCTACCCAAAAGGGGTAAGTGCACATTTTATGATAAGTGAGGGGGTAAAGTGCACATTTCAATAAGTGGGGGTGAAGTGCAATGACCAACATATGTGAGGGGGTGTTTGCAATTATCCTTAATATATAAGTTACTCAAGATTTTTTTATTTTTTCAAAATGATTAAATAAAATGCAATTGAAATTTGTCAATGCAGTCGGTACAAACATTATAAAATTTCATCAAAAGAACTGTAGTACACTATATACAAAAATATTAAAGACAAATTCAGTAAGAATATGTAGAAATCTATAAAAAAAGGCATTTGCCAGAATTGTTAAATATGAATATTTTCTTAGTTATTTGTTTGTATTAGGTTTCCTTGTATATTTTGCATTGTTGGCTAAGTTAGGTTTTCTATTGTATTCTCTCTTGTAACTATAAATATATTGAGTAGCAATATAATTTTTCCTACGAGGTTTTACCACTCTAACATGGTATCAACCTAACCACGGATTCTTACTTCCGTCGATCCATTCACAAACATATAAGCCTTCCTAGCTTATAGCATGCATGTGAAAACTAAACGGGTAAAGGTGAAATCTATAGAATATATACTCTAAGTTTATAATATCTTTGAAAAATTAAAATGACAAAGCAACGTGAAAATAAAAAAAATGAGAATATATAAGTCAGAGAGAGAGAGAAATCAGAAATTGCAACCAATTTTGTACATGATTATAGAAATGAAAATCAAATACACGAGGAAATATGTATTTGAGACATGAAAAAACTGTGACCTGCCTTCCAAGACCCCCCAAAAAAACATTCACTGATAAAGACTTCAACATGAATAGAATGTTAGAATCAGATAAGACGCATCAATCTGAAGGAATCCCAACTCGATGTTGTTTGATTGTATGGTTTTTAAATAGTAATCATAAACTCAAATTTCAAATCACCATTTATGGCTTTAGTGAGTGAGTAAATCGGAAGACTTCAACATTTAAACGTTTTCTAAGATAAAGGAATTAAAGTTTATCGTTTGTAACAATATTTACGGATATGCACAAAAAAATAGAAAAATCAAATATCACTTAAAGATTATAAATTTCAAACAGCCAATATATAATTAAAAATAATTCAAAATTTTAGAAAACTAGTATTTGGTCAAAATTAACACAATTGAGGCAAAATTCAAAAGACCCACTTCAAATATATATATATAGTAATAGAATAGATAGATACGTGATAATAGATAATAGATGGGGTGTTTGACCAATTTTGAGTCAATTTTAACTCAAATTTAAATTCTCCGAATTTTGAATTATTTTTATCGTCAACAAACTCTCTCAGCACATGTTAGCTCTTCCTTTAGCGCTCTCGACGCACGGTAGTAAACTCTCCGTGCTCCGCAGCAATGGCCAGGCGGAAGAAGGAGCTTCCAAAGGCAAGTAAAGAGATCATCTTTACACCACAGCAACGGTCTCCGATTGGAAGCAGTGAAGAGAAAAGCCCTAGTCAAATTGAGGGCGTTTCGCGTGAGTGCGATTGTGAAGCGAGTGTCAACCAATTGGGGA
Organism: Buddleja alternifolia; assembly: GCA_019426215.1. Classification (NCBI taxonomy): domain Eukaryota; kingdom Viridiplantae; phylum Streptophyta; class Magnoliopsida; order Lamiales; family Scrophulariaceae; genus Buddleja; species Buddleja alternifolia. The sequence goes on from CM033398.1 coordinate 31,001,485, forward strand.
AAATTGAATCTATCTTCAAGCAAGCGCATCATCAGGCGGCGCAGGATGAGAAAATCAGCCCGGTGATTCCCTCTAGAAAATCCAAAAAAAAGTATGCATCCTTATTCTATATAATGATTTTGTTGAGCCTGCTGCGGAGGGTGTAACAGAGAATCAGGAAAAAGTGAAATCAATTTGGGATAATTTTGACGTCACTAAGTTGAGTGGAAGCCTATTCAATGTGTGTTTTGTAAGGGCTATGGACATGAAGAACTAATGTGCAGAAAGAAAAAAGAAAAATAAGTGTGGGTTCTGAAACAAGTGCCACATAAAGTGCCAGATGACAAGGGCCAAACTAGGTTACCATCTCTCTAGAAGGAAACTGATGGCTCTAGAAATGGGGATATAGACAGTGGGGCAAGCCTACAGAGGCAAAAGATGGTAGATTGGCAAACTGTAAACTGGAGTGGGAAGACGCCAGTTGCAAATGTGGAGCATGAAGTGCTAGATGAGACACCCTCAACTAGTAAGAATGCACAAAGTTTCCAAGTCGAACCAGGAAGAGTTACAGTGAATGTTCCTAATTATGAACAACACCGGGATTTGGAATATTAGAGAGCTCAATAGCGCTGGTAAACAGAGGGAAATTATGAACCTTTGTAATAAATATGGTATAGGTCTTACGGTTATTCTGGAACATAAAATCAAAGAACAGAAATATGACAGTGTTTATCATAGTATGCGTCAAGGATAGGGTAGTTTTACCAGTATTGAGGCTCGCCCTGGAGGTAGGATTTGGATCATGTGGAGACCAGATCATTTTAAAGTGGTGATAGAAAAAGTTACAACTCAACTTACACTGTTTTGTATGTCACATTGCAACACAGAAACAGTTTAGTGTTACTTATGTTTATGCTTTCAATCATGCCTAGGAGAGACAGGCTCTATGGCATACTTTAAAGGGGGGATTTGATCACTAATTCAGGAGCATGGTTAATGCTGAGGGATTTCAATAATGTGTTGTGTATGTCAGACAGAATAGGGGGTGCTTCTGTAACAGTAATAAAAATTGAAGAGTTTAAGGATTGTCTGGACTATTGGGAAATGGAGGAACTGAGATGGAAAGGACAAAGATACACATGGAATAATTGTCATGGGGATGGGATTAGGATATACTCTAAGATTGATAGAGTACTTGGGAACAGTCATTGGTGCATGGATTTCCCCCTATCTGAAGCCCTATTTTTGCCAGAAGTTTCAGACCATTCTCCTATGGTGGTTCAGTTACAATTACAAATTGCAAGCGGGAGAAAGCCTTTTAAATTCTTTAATATGTGGGCATATTCCCCACAGTTTAAGGATGAGGTCAAAGATTGCTGGAGTCTAAATGTTCATGCTAATCTTATGTTTGGAGTAGTTCAGAAATTGAAGAATCTGAAAGGTAGAATGAGACATCTGAATAGGCATCACTTTACTGATATTGAGAGACAGACTGAGTGTGCAAGAATGTAGTTATTGGAGTTGCAGAGTCAAACAAAGAGAAAGGGTTGCAAAATCTACTTTCAGAGCTAAAAGTTTGGCTCTTGATAAGTTCATGAAACAAAATCAAAAACATATTAGATCAATATGGGAGATCTAAATACAAAGTATTTCCACATGTGCCTTTAAAAGAGACAATACAAGAACAGATTGGTGACTATTGATGATGGGACTGGGAATGTTTTGACAGATTATAAAGAAGTTGTTTCTCACTTCATTGATTACTACAAATAGCTATTGGGGACTAGTGCTGACAGAGTGAGGGTAGATGAGCAGGTGTTTGCAATGGGGCCTAGATTAAACTTAGAACAGCAAATAGGATTAATTCAACCTTTTAGAAGAAAGGATGTGAAAAAGGCTCTGTTTAGTATCCACATTACTAAAAGTACAGGTCTTGATAGTTATGGGAGTGGCTTCTTTAAAGCTACTTGGGATATAATTGGAGAGGATATTACTAGTGTTGTATTGGATTTTTTTCAACATGGAAGAAGTTAAACACAACACTACTGACCCTTGTCCCAAAGGTGGAAAACCCAACTTATGCCAATGAATTTAGACCAATATCTTGTTGAAATACTGTCTACAAATGCATATCAAAGATGATGACTGCTAGAATGCCCCAAGTATTGCCAGTGTTGGATAAGGTTGCTTTTGCGAAGGATAGGTCAATCATTGATAATGTACTTATTAGCCAAGAACTCATCAGGCAATACAACATAAAGAATGTGTCTCCCAGATGCCTTATGAAGATTGAAATAAAAAAAGCATACGATACTGTGGATTGGTAATTCTTGAGAGAAATGTTAGAAGGGTATAGATTTCCTCAAATGTTTAGTAAATGAATTATGGAGTGTGTCCAGACTGTCTTCTTCTCACTTGTCATCAATGCGAAAGCTATGGATTCTTTTAAGGAAAAAGAGGATTAGGCAAGGGGATCCAATATCCCCTTTGCTATTTGTTCTGGTCATGGAATACCTTACTAGAAGCATGAAGATTGCAACTCATGAGCCATTTTTTAGATACCATCCTGCCTACAAGTCCCTTCAGTTGACCAATATTGTTTTGCAGATGATCTTATGATCTTCTTCAAAGCAACTAGTGTCTCTATTCAAATTATTTGGAGAAAATTCACCGAATTCTCAAACACAACAGGCTTGTATGCTAATCAAAACAAGTGTAATGTGTATATCAGAGGAGCTAATGAGGAGGTGAAGGAAGACATTTTACACATTACAGGTTCAGAGAAGGAGGGTACCCAATGAGATACTTAAGAGTGCCTTTATCACCTAATCAGTCTCTTTGGTCGATGAAATAACCATTAGGCTTGCTAGATGGGCTTCCAGGAATCTGTTTTATGTAGGCAGATGTCAACTCATTAATTCTGTCTTGTTTACTTTACATGTATATTGGTCTATAATTTTTCTTTTGCCCCAATCTATTGTTAAATTGGTGGAGCAAAAGTGTAGAAACTTCTTGTCGGGTAGTAATGAGCTGCACAGGAAAGTCCCTTTGATTAGCTGGGATAAGATTTGTTCCCAAAAAAAGTATGGAGGTCTGGACATTAAAAGCTGTAGAGAATGAAATGTTGCTGCAGTTGGGAAGCAGGTTTAGGCTCTGTCCTAGAAAAAAGATAAATTGTGGGTCAAATGGGTATCAGGGGTCTATCTGAAACATGTCGATTTTTGGGACTACAATCCACCTCAGAACTGTACTGGGTCATGGAGAAAGATTGACAAAGTTAAGAATAAAGTGAAGGAGGGTTACAATCAAGGTAGTGTTGGGATCAGTATACAACCCCGGGGATGCCAATCGCAGTGGAAACACAGAATTTAAAAATTAATAAAAAACGCAAGGCCTCTCCTAATTAGGGTTAGGTAGACATGGTACCATCGGATTCAAAAACTCACAAAGAAAAGAGTTTTCTCATGTTTACCTCTTGAAGAACAAATCCGCAACAGCCTTTTTAAACAACTTCCTGCTTCACCTCTCTGGATTGATTTGCTCTAGCACCCCAAGTGTTACGCCTCTATGGTGTATCCACACCTTAGTTCGTACCCTCGATTATCTCAACCAATGCTAGCCAAGAGAATATCGAATTTTGGCTTATGAGAAAAGGGTAGGAATATATTTTGGTGTTCTTCGTACTCAACACATAAGTAGGAATAATTAGTGAAAGAGGAGGAAGAGAATAGAAGAAAGAATAAACTCACAAGACTAACTTGTGATTAGGGTTAGCATTGTTAAAAAAATATCGAATACATAATATATATATATATATACACACACACACGTTTGTGAGGGTGCCTCATGGCAATCCCCACATCTCACACGCCTATAGAGGCGTGTAACTATACTAGTTAGTTAGCACCGCGCAATGCGCGGTGACTGTGCCCGGTACAATGGTTTTATGCCTGCAACGATTGAACGAAAGTTTAAATGGCAGGTTATACTATGATTTTTTTTATCTTTATTATGTAGCATGATTAAAATTATCAAGCAATAGAAGATTATATGGTACAATTTACCTAGAATATAATTGCTCAAGTAATTTTTATCCATACAAATCCTTAGCAAATAGGAATATCATACACCTGTAGTTTCCATAAATATACTCTCTGTTACACAAAATTGTTCATCATAATTCAGTATGTCCCTGAATGCTAATTTTCGGCGTTCAACCTTTGCATCAGTGATGAAGCCTGTTACAATATTGAAAATACAAATTCAGAAAAAGAAACCAAAAACTACTAATCAGATCAACTGCATTATTTCAAAAAATTACATAGCAAGTAGCATTGTTTCTTCAGTTTGGCGATCCCCTATCACACCCAATGAGGAATATCTTAGATTAAAACACTTTCTCCCTAACATGAAAACATCAAACTGTTGAGTTTTTTCCACAAAAATAAAGAAAAATAATGTGAGTGTATGTCATGCATGACATATTTGTGGCAACTATGTCATGCATGACATATGAGAGGGCAAAGTGGTTGGTGGAAATGGATGACCAAGATTGAAGGAAATAAATAGATGGCTTGGATTCAATCTTGTGCCTTTGGAAATTGCCTATAAATAGGTGGCAATTTCATTCATTTGAACCATCCCAAACCAAGAGAAAAACATATAGAGCAAAGTGTGTGTAGTGTAGTATATACTAGGAAAAGTGTAGTGTATACTAGGGAAAGCAATTTGTGGTAGATACAAATTGTACTACACGGGAAACACTTGTGGGGTTTTTCTTTCGGGGCAATACAAAGTGGGGTTGAGAGTATTGTTCTATATAACTTTGAGAGTGGTTGTACAAGAGTGGTTTTCTTGAGTTTGTCTATAAACTCAAGTGTGTATTTTTTTTTTGTACCGGTAAATTTCTCTCATAGTGGAAGAACGGAAACTCTCGTGGACGTAGGCGGATTTTTCCGAACCACGTAAATCTTGTGTGCATTATAGTTATATTTTTTGGGGTATTATTTTGTCATCAACTTGTTGGTGGGACTTGCCGAATCTTAATAAGTTAAATCTCAGGCCCAAAACTTCCGCTGCGCCCAACAAGTGGTATCAGAGCCATTTGGTTAAGGGTTGATAAATCGAGATTTATTTATTAAGATGGAGGGCACGTCGAGGCCAAATACGTTTTCGGTGCAACAATTTGATGGCAAAGGGAATTTCACTCTTTGGCAAAGAAGGGTGAAAGACCTCCTAATTCAACATGGTTTGGCATTGGTGTTGAAGGGAGAGGAGGCGAAACCGAAGGATATGGAAAGTGCACGGTGGAAAGATTTGGAATTGCGTTGTGTTAGCACAATTCGACTTTGTATTGCGGACAACATTATCAATAATGTTGTGGATGATGATTCTGAAGATTCGGCACCAAAGTTGTGGGCAAAGTTGGAGAATTTGTATCTCGGGAAATCTTTGTCTACGAAATTGCATCTAAAGCGGCAGCTCTACAGGCTCAAGATGCTGGAGGGTGATAGTCTGATGGATCACATGAACCAGTTTAACGGACTGGTGGACCAACTTCGTAAAGTTGGGGTAAAGTCGAGGAAGAAGATAAAGCCCTTTTACTTCTTACCTCGCTCCCAGATTCATATGATAGTCTAGTGACGACGTTGCTATACGGGAAAGATACACTAGACTTGGAGTATGTGAGTGCGTCACTTTTGTCTCACGAAAAACAAAGGAAGGCAAACCAAGAGGTGGGACATGAGTCAGCGCTGGTTACTCGGGGCATGAATCGGTACGGGAGGATATCTGGTGGTGAATCTGCGAGTAGCAGGTCAGATTCAAAGGTCAGGGGGAAGGGCAGAAGGTGCTACCATTGCCACGAGGAAGGCCATTATAAAAGGAATTGTCCTAATAGAGCGAGGGACAATGTTAGTCATAATGGTGGTGGTGGTGATGCTGTAGTGGCATACGATGGAGATGTCTTCACAGTCTCTACTCGTATGGATACTTAGTCTCGGGATGGATGAATTTTAGATTCTGGATATGTAATGCATGTATGCTCCAGGAAAGATTATTTTGATTCGTTCCAAGAAAAGAGGGCAGATACTTTGTCCTTGGGTGATGGTTCTACTTGTAGAGTCATGGGTACGGGAGTGGTGAAAATCAAAATGTTTGATGGAGTAGATCGTACTTTGGGTGGTGTGGCATATGTCCCAAAGATGCGAAGGAATTTAATTTCCATGAGCCAATTGGACTCCGAGGGCTGTGAGTATTCAGCTGGAGGTGGAGTCCTGAAAGTCACACTTGGCGGAAAGGTCCTAATGAAAGGAGAGAAGTATGAAAACTTGTATCGTCTGGTGACCTCAAAGGATGACTGGGAGTGGAGCGCGCTGGAAAACTTCCAGGGTACAGACGGGTGTGAAGGAAATCCTGCTGGACGAGAGGATGGGTCGAGGTCGTCCCTCTCGGCAGTCGACTAGTGGTGTTGACTGGGCTGCATGTGTGCATTGGCCGGTTTTGAATCAGGTGGAGTTAGGACCTTACTAATTCAGCATGTGCAGCAGAATTGATTGATGGCCAATGGAATTCCGTAATTTGGTTTGTAGGGAATTATTTTTGTGGAGGTGGAGATTGTTGAGTTTTTTCCACAAAAATAAAGAAAAATAATGTGAGTGTATTTCATGCATGACATATTTGTGGCAACTATGTCATGCATGACATATGAGGGGGCAAAGTGGTTGGTGGAAATGGATGACCAAGATTGAAGGAAATAAATAGATGGCTTGGATTCAATCTTGTGCCTTTGGAAATTGCCTATAAATAGGTGGCAATTTCATTCATTTGAACCATCCCAAACCAAGAGAAAAACATATAGAGCAAAGTGTGTGTAGTGTAGTATATACTAGGAAAAGTGTAGTGTATACTAGGGAAAGCAATTTGTGGTAGATACAAATTGTACTACACGGGAAACACTTGTGGGGTTTTTCTTTCGGGGCAATACAAAGTGGGGTTGAGAGTATTGTTCTATATAACTTTGAGAGTGGTTGTACAAGAGTGGTTTTCTTGAGTTTGTCTATAAACTCAAGTGTGTATTTTTTTTTGTACCGGTAAATTTCTCTCATAGTGGAAGAACGGAAACTCTCGTGGACGTAGGCGGATTTTTCCGAACCACGTAAATCTTGTGTGCATTATAGTTATATTTTTCGGGGTATTATTTTGTCATCAACTTGTTGGTGGGACTTGCCGAATCTTAATAAGTTAAATCTCAGGCCCAAAACTTCCGCTGCGCCCAACAAGTGGTATCAGAGCCATTTGGTTAAGGGTTGATAAATCGAGATTTATTTATTAAGATGGAGGGCACGTCGAGGCCAAATACGTTTTCGGTGCAACAATTTGATGGCAAAGGGAATTTCACTCTTTGGCAAAGAAGGGTGAAAGACCTCCTAATTCAACATGGTTTGGCATTGGTGTTGAAGGGAGAGGAGGCGAAACCGAAGGATATGGAAAGTGCACGGTGGAAAGATTTGGAATTGCGTTGTGTTAGCACAATTCGACTTTGTATTGCGGACAACATTATCAATAATGTTGTGGATGATGATTCTGAAGATTCGGCACCAAAGTTGTGGGCAAAGTTGGAGAATTTGTATCTCGGGAAATCTTTGTCTACGAAATTGCATCTAAAGCGACAGCTCTACAGGCTCAAGATGCTGGAGGGTGATAGTCTGATGGATCACATGAACCAGTTTAACGGACTGGTGGACCAACTTCGTAAAGTTGGGGTTAAAGTCGAGGAAGAAGATAAAGCCCTTTTACTTCTTACCTCGCTCCCAGATTCATATGATAGTCTAGTGACGACGTTGCTATACGGGAAAGATACACTAGACTTGGAGTATGTGAGTGCGTCACTTTTGTCTCACGAAAAACAAAGGAAGGCAAACCAAGAGGTGGGACATGAGTCAGCGCTGGTTACTCGGGGCATGAATCGGTACGGGAGGATATCTGGTGGTGAATCTGCGAGTAGCAGGTCAGATTCAAAGGTCAGGGGGAAGGGCAGAAGGTGCTACCATTGCCACGAGGAAGGCCATTATAAAAGGAATTGTCCTAATAGAGCGAGGGACAATGTTAGTCATAATGGTGGTGGTGGTGATGCTGTAGTGGCATACGATGGAGATGTCTTCACAGTCTCTACTCGTATGGATACTTAGTCTCGGGATGGATGGATTTTAGATTCTGGATGTGTAATGCATGTATGCTCCAGGAAAGATTATTTTGATTCGCTCTAAGAAAAGAGGGCAGATACTTTGTCCTTGGGTGATGGTTCTACTTGTAGAGTCATGGGTACGGGAGTGGTGAAAATCAAAATGTTTGATGGAGTAGATCGTACTTTGGGTGGTGTGGCATATGTCCCAAAGATGCGAAGGAATTTAATTTCCATGAGCCAATTGGACTCCGAGGGCTGTGAGTATTCAGCTGGAGGTGGAGTCCTGAAAGTCACACTTGGCGGAAAGGTCCTAATGAAAGGAGAGAAGTATGAAAACTTGTATCGTCTGGTGACCTCAAAGGATGACTGGGAGTGGAGCGCGCTGGAAAACTTCCAGGGTACAGACGGGTGTGAAGGAAATCCTGCTGGACGAGAGGATGGGTCGAGGTCGTCCCTCTCGGCAGTCGACTAGTGGTGTTGACTGGGCTGCATGTGTGCATTGGCCGGTTTTGAATCAGGTGGAGTTAGGACCTTACTAATTCAGCATGTGCAGCAGAATTGATTGATGGCCAATGGAATTCCGTAATTTGGTTTGTGGGGAATTATTTTTGTGGAGGTGGAGATTGTTGAGTTTTTTCCACAAAAATAAAGAAAAATAATGTGAGTGTATGTCATGCATGACATATTTGTGGCAACTATGTCATGCATGACATATGAGGGGGCAAAGTGGTTGGTGGAAATGGATGACCAAGATTGAAGGAAATAAATAGATGGCTTGGATTCAATCTTGTGCCTTTGGAAATTGCCTATAAATAGGTGGCAATTTCATTCATTTGAACCATCCCAAACCAAGAGAAAAACATATAGAGCAAAGTGTGTGTAGTGTAGTATATACTAGGAAAAGTGTAGTGTATACTAGGGAAAGCAATTTGTGGTAGATACAAATTGTACTACACGGGAAACACTTGTGGGGTTTTTCTTTCGGGGCAATACAAAGTGGGGTTGAGAGTATTGTTCTATATAACTTTGAGAGTGGTTGTACAAGAGTGGTTTTCTTGAGTTTGTCTATAAACTCAAGTGTGTATTTTTTTTTTGTACCGGTAAATTTCTCTCATAGTGGAAGAACGGAAACTCTCGTGGACGTAGGCGGATTTTTCCGAACCACGTAAATCTTGTGTGCATTATAGTTATATTTTTCGGGGTATTATTTTGTCATCAACTTGTTGGTGGGACTTGCCGAATCTTAATAAGTTAAATCTCAGGCCCAAAACTTCCGCTGCGCCCAACACAAACCACCACCATCATACTTTGATTTCAATTCCAACTCAACCCCTGATTAATAGGTCAAGGTTTGCTTCAAAATGTTTGCTGCATCCTCTTTTTTGGAAAACTTTATCAAGGCAGTTCAAACTGTTGTCCTCACATTATTAACCTAGCATAGAAAATCTTGGTTAATAAATCATCCACTTACGATACTCGAGGTAAATCAGTTGTAAAGATGGGGAACCAAGTTTTCTTACCAGGATCAACTGGATTGTCTAATTTCTCATTTCTCTTGCAATTACGAAGAAAATAGAATAATCATTTTATGCATTCAATCATACTAACATAGCTGCCCTCTTTTATGTATCTGCAAATGCAAATGTATCAGCTCGAGTCTCAAATATTAGCTGCATGAAAATTATAAAGAGAAAGGGAAACGGGCTCATAATTTACCTTTCAGCTAGAAGATTTCTTTCTTCAACCACTTTATGAGATTGAAGAATGGCCTTCATCTTTTCCCCATGGTCTTAATTAGTTTACTCTCATTGATCAAGGGCATAACTTCAGAGCTTGGACCAATTCTTGCAAAAGCTATGATGCTGGATTTAATCTTAGTTAGGTAGTTTAGGTATATCGGTGCAGCGAGGGGGGCTTTACCTTGACATGCAAAATAGTCGAATTAAAACATAGAAATTAAAGTATGTTTCAGATGTGTTCTGTAATCAACATATTTATAGAGAAAGTAACATACACCTATATATGAAATTTATGTTATGGAGTTTAAATGTTAACTTACATCCATATCAATGAATAGACATCTCTGATATTTGTTCTCGCCTGCCTGAGATTGTCGAGGATTCAACTTCTGTACGACAAGGACAGTAGCGTTCGAACTTCTGGTAGGCAGAGTGATGTCCGAAACAGGAACAAGAACACAATGCCTTTTTTAGTCAATGTTGTATTTGAATAATAAGTTATTTTGTGAAGAGATAACGTTGCTAACAAGATATACATTAGTCGAGAGGATTAAAAAATGCATAGATGCAATAAAAAACAATGTACCTATCATAGGCAGCAAGTAATTTACATTAGCAAAACATAAAAGCAATATTTAGAAGTAATAAATATTCTAACAATTTCAGCCTTATTATAAACAAAGAACCTAACAATAATAATAGAGAAGAAACTACAATATGTTGAAGTAATTTCAAAAACAAAATGAAGAAATTTGCGAATCAAATTAAAATACTGTATGAGTCTGGAAAAATCAACCCAAAAAAAAATACCTTGGGACCATCTATAGCCGACTTGAACTTTCAGTTATATTTGTGAAAATTAGAATGAACATGACAAATTTTATTCTTGATTTGCAAGATCCAGGATTTCCTTGTAAACAACGTTTCTAGTAAATGTGGTAACTTTGTCTTCTACAGTTGGAGGATGTATAAGAACTTTAACTGAAGCTGCTGTTTTCGCTCGAGAAAGAGCAACATATAATTGACCATGACTAAAAACAGGTTCCCGTAGATATATTCCCAGAAAATCAAGAGTTTGTACTTGAGCTTTGTTAATAGTCATCGCAAAACATAATTTTACTGGAAATTGAGTTCGTGTAAATGGAATTGGACATTTATGTATATCGAAAGATTCCAAAGGTATCTAGGTATGAATGTTTCCTTCCCTGCAAAATGACCTGTAGCAATCTGTGCCCGAATCACTTTTTCACCTAAGCCATAGCAAATTAAACGTGTACCATTGCAAAGTCCTTCTATCGGATTGATGTTTCTTAATAAGATAATCGGACATTGCACTTTTAGAGTCAATATATTCAATGGCAGGCCACCTGTTGTAAAAGAGTTGAGGAAATCTTCATATTGATCTTGAAGAGATGGATCTCGTGTTTTATCAACACTAACATAACTTTTAGTCTCGCCAGGAAACATATTTATCAATTTTTTGTTAATTTCATCTACATATTCATTTTTAGGTGCTAGAATTGCCCTATTTATTACTGATGAAGGATCAGTGAAAAAAAGCTCAAAACATGGAAAGATAGTATTAATAAATTTATCTACTGATTCACAAGCATCAACAAAAGGGAAAACGATATTCTCTGGAATTTGAATCATGTCTTCAAAAATGTAAGGCTCATCTCCATTACCTACTCTAAGCAAAAAATTCGTGAACACTGGATCCTTTTTAGCACGGATATTTTCTTTCAAAAATAGCTTACTAATATAACGTGTTAATTGAGAACTTGCAAAGCTCACATCGATCATATCCTCTCTTTTACCCTCTACTACAACAAGTGCTATTTGTCTGTAATCACCACCAAAAACAATAACTTTCCCACCAAAAGGAGCGCCAGAATTAGTTAAATCTTTCAAAATATCATCTAAAGCCTCAATTATATATCGCTTTGCCATGGAGACTTCATCCCAAATTATTAATTTAGCATTTACCAATAGTTTTGCTAATGTTGTTTGTTTGCTTATTCTGCATTTGTTTTTTCCATCAATATCTATAGGTATTTTAAAGCGAGAATGTGTTGTTCGACCACCGGACAAAAGTGCGGCTGCAACACCCGAAGTTGCTACAGCAAGTGCAATGTAACCTTTTGATCTAACGTCAGCTAGAAGAGCACGATACAAAAAGGTTTTCCCGCTTCCCCCTGGTCCATCTACAAAAAAAACCCCACTTGAATTTGAGTAAATTATTTTGGTAACAGTACAAAATGCATATCTTTGATCATCATTTAGTTTTTCTATTGAAAGCAAATCACTTTCTAATATTTCAATGTTCTTTTCATAATCATACTCTTTTGCGTATTTATCTGATTGAAACAAGTTTTCAGGTAGACGAATAAAATTAAACTCTTTCAATGATCTACCCAAGTTTTCTAAAAAACCATTAATGCCTAACAGAGTTTTCATCTCTATTTCTTCATCAGACAAATTACCCATTCTGCGAAAATCTTCTGACATACAAATTTTAAATTTTTGCGACAAATTGTTTGGTTCGCTGGAGAACAATATACTAATATAGTTAAAAAAAAGCCTTCTTAAACTAAGAGGCATTTGATATTGAGATGCCTCTTCAATACATTGTATCAAAGAATTATCTGAATCTAACAATCCTAAACTTGCAGCGGCATCCCTAAATGTATTGTGATAGACACCAAAGACATTTTTCAAAAAATCAAAAGATGTTTGACCTCTAACATTTTGCAGAAGAACTCTCAAATAATATCTGTCACCCTCTATAGGACTGGCGTTAATAATCCTTCCAATTACAGTGCCTCGTTTTCTTGGTGTCTACATTTTATCTTTCACACTCCATACAAAATACTGAGCAAATTCTCTATATAATAAATTCATGCATTTAACTCTTTCATCGTGAGCATTCATGAAAAAAAATTCAGTTAACATTATTTTCGATGCCATTGGATTAGAAACAACATTTTCTAATTTTTGTGTACACTTGAATGAAATATATTGATAATTGGGAACATGTAACTGTAAACTAATAACTTCAGGATGTATTTCAGTCATTGCAAAACCAAAAAGTCTCCAAGCTGATTCAGGAGCCGCTATCCACCTCCCACATTGAAATTGTTTAATTTCATCAAAAATGGTGGATTCAACATTTTTAACAACATTATATGCTACACGATCATGTCCCTTGTAGATATATTTATACAAGTATTTAACTAATTTTATATCAGAACAAATTTCAACATTAATATGACAATCAAATTTGGCTAATAAATAAGGAGAATATGGTACAACCCAACGATTATCAAGATTTTTTTTCCTAACCAAAACAGTTTTCCCATCATGTCTTCTTCTGTAGCTAGAATATGAATTTTTCCCGTGGCAAGTAACATCACAAAATTCTTTAGGATATTGATTTTTACTTTTCCATCTTTCATGCAGACATTATTCATATTTAGGTCACCACAAGGACCATGCATCATGTGGTTGATAACTAAATAATACAGGTAAGGATTTTTGGTTTGATCAGGTAACTCTGCACTTACATATCTGTCATATGCATCTGAAGACCTAATTTTGTACCTGTCTTTCATTATTAGCAACCAATGTGCATGAGGTAGACCTCTTTTTTGAAATCCAATGACATATGTATAAGCTTCTACTTCGCCAAAGATTTTTTTATTTATCAATTCATCTTTTAATTCTTCTAGCCTTGCTTTAAAAACTCGAGCTAGTAGATCAAGCTAATCTTGTGGTAATTCATGTTGGAGTTTTTTTCCAGTAATTTCAGTCCAATTAGGATTGCCTGTCATTGTTAAAAAAATATCGGGCTTTCCGTACTTCTGAACCAAAGTCATTGCATCTATATATCTTTTTTGCATATCTCTAAGACCTCCTATAAATGATGCCGGCAATATAATTCGTTGACCAATTTTGTTACGATCATTTTCACCTTGTAATCCCAAAACTATCAACTATACCCTGAAGAGACTCCATTCTAGCATTCTTTTGTCGTTGTTCTAAACAAAAATAATCAAGCCTTTGTGTTTCGAGCTTCACATACATATCATTAAGGTATTGTTGTAGTAGTCTACCAGAATGCAGTAAAATGGGCCTATCATTGTTGCGCATTTGAAGTCTATAACAATAGTATTCACGAGCAGATATTGTTCCTCTCTTTTGTAAAGATGTTTCAACAACTACAAGTATAAAATAAAAGAATGCATAAGAACATGAATAAATAAATAAATCAAATAGCACAACAAACGAGTTATATTATAAAATATGCACCTTCTACCTCAGTCCGCAACAATTGAGCACCTGAAGATGCATAAGAAGGATGTGTAGAATGTTCACCTTCACAAGGTCTCATCATTGTTGTGTTATTCATTATCACAAATGGGGTTTTTCGTTTCATACCGGCATGCCAGCCGGGTTCACCACGAGGAAACAATATGACATATTGTAATGGATCATAACACCCATAATAATATTCAACTTTTTGACTGTGACCAGATTTTGTATAAACCTGAATATCTCGAGGCCGGGATTCATTAGATTCATCCAAATCTTTCCATATTGCCGCTACCTGTTCGATCGTGGGGACATTATATGTGCATTGATCTAATCCGGGGTCCGCTCTTAGAACAATCTTATATTCATTTAAGTTAGAATACTCGCGCAAATTACGAAAAAAAGATGAATATGGATTGACCTCCAAAAGTTTAAGGATCATCAAAACTAATTATTCATTTTAATTTATCATATACAGCTAGGTGATTACAGACTTCATTTTCAATATCACAGAAATATAGCTGTAAGTTTTTTCCTTTTCCATCAACTGGAATAAGATCATTGATGAAATGATATACAAGCCCTTGCACTTTGAAAGTGTAAACATTTGTATCATTTCGACAGAGCTCCTTATCGTACGTAACTCCAAAAGAAGTAAAAGCAAAAGTATTATTGTACGTGCGAGCATTAGCTCTAAAGTGTAATGAAATTTGGGAACAACCAAAAAACAAATTTCGCAATTCATCGGGGACGTCTATTGATGAAAGGTACACCTGACCACTCGAACAACAAAAACTAGGTGGTTCACGATAAAATCTTATTGCATTACAATACGTGCATGAGGGTACCTCTGGCAGAAACCAAGGGTGCTCTCCAATTCTAGATAAACGGCAAAAACAAAATAAATCTGACTGTTTTAATGAAGTTCTTTGTGCATTGGCGACCCTACGGCGTTCGTTCCTAGTTCTTTTTTTTTCTTCCGACATTTTGCTATAAAGTTCCCGCTGCCTTTCGCTTCGCCGAATTCGTTTATGCTCCTTATCACTCAATATAGTATCATTTGACTTTACCATATATGTTAAGTTACAATGTCAACATATCACCAATCGCTAACTATATATATCACCCCTAACAAAAATCAAAAGCTCAAATCCCAGTTTAATTTCAAGAAATACGAAAACCAAACAAAGATAATAATTACCTAATCAACTGAAGATAAACGGAGAGTGATTGGCTTGAACTAAATATTAAACGAAAAAAAATACATGATAAAAACATATATCTCTGTTGCTGCTATAGGGAGCAAATTCACAAGTCCTCCCATTTCAAAAAATCAGTTTAAAACATTGCAGATTCCCAACATTCTGACAACATGATAAATTGCCAAAAGCGGGTTTTTCTCTTTCTATCCGGTTCATACGACATACCGATGTTTTCAGAAATAAAAAACGAAAATAGAGAAGTAAAAAGAGTCTCCTAAATATAGGCACAAGAATCTCGTACAACCTGAGCCCACTACAAACAGACTAAATAAATTCAAAATTCCAAACGAGACCGACTGTGGAAAATTTAAAATAAGAACTCACATACTCCTGTACCCGCACAAAAACGACAAAATAAAATTGAAATTTGAAGCGAAAATCTAAAACAACTAACCTGTACCCGCACAAAAAAGACAAAACAAAAATGAAATTTCAAGCGAAAATCTAAAACAACTAAAAATAGTCAGATTATGTGTGAGTGAACAAACCAACAGTACTCCTCCTGAAGAAAATATATCAAATACATACATACATACAAAATCTCAATTGAAACTTTATTCAGATAGAGTAAAGTTACAAAGAGCTCTAAGAAGACACCGAATAGTTAATAGAACTTGTTGTAAATTTAAGCTGCCACTCGGACATGCATAAAAGGGTTGCCAACAAATCGTAGGTCGGCATAAGGAGATCTTACACTCAAACAAATATAGACGCAATAGAAGGGAAAAGAGATATCAACATTTGCAACAAACATGACCATGAACCAGAAGCAAGTTGACATTTTTACTCCATGAGAATGCTTAAACATACAGGTAAACTTACAAAATTAGCTTAACAGATATGAACAGGCAATAAAAAGATCAAAAATCAGCATAATAAGACGCTCATAATCTAAAGCCCATCTATAATATTTCACATAGTAACATAAAATTTCAACTAACTTCCAATTAAAATGTGAAAGTAGAACAATTAACCCTTATTCTATAAACATGCACCAGGGAACTGATACCAAGGCTATGTTTGGTTCGAGGATTTTAGTGAGGTAAAAGAAAAGAAAAGTATAGGAGAATATTATAACAGTACTTTGTGCCTTAATTCTTTTTTCACTCTCATTTTTCCTTTGTTTCCCCACCAAAATCAAAAGACCAAATATAGCCTAAAAATCTCAAAAGTTTCAAAACGCAGAGGAAATAGCATAGAAATTGGAATTATAGTCAAACATCAAAGAAAACCTCCCTTAAGTCATAGCGTCAAACACTAACCTGAAAGAGGAAAAATCGACTATTTCAAAACTTTAATTCCCCACAATCTAATTAGATACAAAAACAGCCCAACTAAATACGTGCATGCAGATAGATATACGAAATTATCAAAAAATAATATAGATATACGAACCTTTGTATTGTATTTAAAGCACATCTTAAATATAGAAAACATATTTATTTCACAAATTGAAGGAATCAAAACATGAGTTTTTTGACAACTACTTGTATGTTCAATAGCTCCCTAACAAATCAAACCTATGAATCTAAATTTGATTCAGCCCAAAATCTAATTTATGGCAGAGAACACAAAAAATAATTCAAGGCGGAGGACACAAAATCAGATTCAACCCATAAATTCAAATTTTAGAAACCACAATAAAAATAGAGGAAACTTCTGTCACAATAAAAATAGAGGAAACCGATATATAAACCCAAATTTTAGATACCCAAATTAGAAGCAGTCGAAAATTCCAAACCTTTTTTCTTGTCGAAACCCTTTTCCTCTCTCACTGAAACGCAGTTGCTGAACACATAAACCCAAAAAAAAATAAAAAACCAGGAAAAAATATAAGTAAATCAATTTTAAAAACATAAACTTTGAAAGCATAAACCTGGAAAAATAGCGATACATACCCTATCAAGCCAAGAAGATTTTCCCCAAATTTGGATTGTCCCTATGAAGCTCCTACAACAGAATCAGAAAATCCCCATTGAAGAAGATACAACATCTCCCAAATTATAATAAACTTAGAGTCAAGGAAAACAAAAATACCAAAACCACGAAGAAAACTTGGAATCTGAAAAACTCAATGAAAAAAGCGGAAATTTGGATAACCACGAAGAAGATAATCTGGAAATTTTACCGTGACACCTGGCGAGGAAACCTTTGTGTTTGAGAAATGGATCCACGCATTGTGTCTCCCGCAGGTGAATCCACGTTGATGAGAGAGAAGCAAGAACAGATGGTTTACAAATCTCTGCTGCAACAAAGACCTGAACACGACGTTGTTTTCCTAAGGGAAAAGAAAAAAAAAAAGGGCCGGATCCGGTGCTTCATGCACCCAACTGACCGAGACCTGCCTACTTTGGCTCTTATATATATACTAGTTAAGGGGCACCGCGCAATGCGCGGTGGCAGTGCCCGGTACAATTTTTTTTTTTTATATTTACGATGTAATTCAGTAACGAAATACTATTCTTGTGCATAAATCAAATGGACCTAAGACTCATTCAAGATTATAGAGCTTTTAAGTAGCAGTTCAAATTTCCAATATAACCAATACACCAAAACTGAAACTTATGGTAAAACTACATTTATTGGCTTCAAACTATACATCAATGGAGGCCTACAATTTGCATACCGAAAGTCGAGCCTATGGTAGTATATCTACTTTTACAAGAACGTCAACTAACATGTAGCTTAACCAACAACTTTAGATTCCAGCAGCTTTCTCTAGTCAAATGAGACACTTTTTTCTTTCATCTCTTTCTAAAAACAAGAGCAAGAAAATTTCACCATTTTAAACTCCACTACTCCACAAGCACTCGTGCTATAATAACAATCACCAAGTTTACTAAGTTGTTTCAGAACAACGGTATTAAAGGTAAAATTTCTAAATTTAACTTTTCAAGGAGAGCTCAGGAAGCATGGGCTCATTTGAAATGAATGTAACCTGCAATTTATAAACATCAGATGCATTATGAGAATTTACGAAAACAAACATCAGATGTGACAACAGAAGTGCATTGATTAGCTGGCAGTAGTGAGAAACATTTAATGAACCATTTGCATAAATACTACAAAATTAAGGGTTTACTAAATTTGGAAGGGCCCTTTAATTTATTACCCAGACCTAAACTTCACCCTCTAAAACGAAAGCGACCCAGGAAAATCACAAGCAAGCATTCACATATACGCTTACCCACAGTAAACCGACGAAACCAAATCGAAATTGAACATGAAAATCTGAAACAGGTAAAAACAAACCGAGGCTACCTCGACACCAAATCTAAAACAAGTAAAAAGAAATCCAAAATTTGAGAATCCTACAAAGGTTGAAGCCAACAAGCAGGTGAGACTCTATTAACATGTAACCAAAAATCTCAACAAATTTTTTGCTTCCTCTACCTCTCGAACAGGCATGCATTCAAATATGTCATGCTAATTAGATTGGTTCAATTGTATAGCAAATTAAAAAAAAGAACTCACACAAACCCTTACCCACACCCAAATCCGCAACAAGTAAAAAGGAGTCCTAAATTTCCCAAACAAAAAAAAAATAGAGATAGAGGAGACAGAGAAGTAAACCCAAATTTTTGATACCAAATTTGCAGCACCCGAAAATTCCAAACCTTTTTTCCTGCAGAAACCTTTTCTCTTGCCAAACTGAAACCAGCAATGGACAGAGCTCTACAAAATCAAACGACAAAACTTTTAGTGAAAGAGGACATGAATTTTTGTTAGATGAATCTGATTTAAAATTGCTCCATGTTAAGCCTTCAAATTCTCTTGATGTTAATAATCCTAAATGAAACAATAACCACCATTGATAAATATCAGATTCTTCATAACTTTTATGTGATCATAAATCGATGTTCTCCTGATTAAATAATTCTTCAATAGTTAGTCATAAATCATTAACCGTTTACTTATCTATTTCTTAGTTAAATCAGTGTAGTTATTTTTTTCTCATTGCGTAAAACCTTTCTGCTAAGCAATTGAGGTTTTCTATTCTTGTAGTTTCCTAAACTACAAGAATTCTGCTAAGCAACTTGGCATGAACTGTTTTGAAGAACTCTATAACACAAAACTAAATTATTCCATGGCAGAGAAGACAAAAATTAGAACACATCTTAAATATAGAACACATATTTATTTCACAAATTGAAGGAATCAAAACATGAGTTTTTTGACAACTAATTGTATCTTCAATAGCTCCCCAACAAATCAAACCCATAAATCCAAATTTGATTCAACCCAAAATCTGATTTATGGCAGAGAACACAAAAACTAATTCAAGGCAGAGGGCCCAAAATCAGATTCAACCCATAAATTCAAATTTTAGAAACCACGACAAAGATAGAGGAAACTGAGAAACAAACCCGAATTTTTGATACCCAAATTCAAAGCAGCCGAAAATAGGTAAAAGAAATTACCTAAACTCATGTAGCTTTTGATGCCCAGAGCTTCCCAATATCTTACATTTCAGATTTAGTGTAGCTAGTATAATGATGCAATTTCAAGCATTCACCACTTTATTTCCTGCATTTACTTGATCGAAAATCATTCTAGATTCATTAATATGGATTTTAGCAGGGAAAAGATGAAAATTTAAGAAAAAATGGAATCAGAATAACAGTTCCTTAACAGCAAATATCCACCGTCCAATCAAACAATCCCATCCTAAAGCACATACATGGTAAGAAACTCAATGAACTGAATCAAATCTCCTGCACAAAACTTGCTGCACCAACAAACAACCAAAGGATCATTTCTCCATAAACAACAAACATCAGCCTACTATGGCTTTAAAGTCTTCCAACCGAAAATCCAGAAACCGAAAAACCAAGTCTAAATCAGCCGAGATATTCTCAACTTTTTTGGAATAAATTCTATCTATTTCCAGAATATACACAAAAATTGAAACTATTTTTTCATACCCAAAATAAACCATATCGAAATTAAAAAAAAAATAAAAAAAATAAAAATTTCATACGTTATCCAAGTAGAGGTAAACATTTCCAAATGACGTACAATTAACACCCATACACACACAAACAAAACAATTTTCAGTAAATCCACCTGAACCCAAACCAAACAATAAACCCTTGAAACCAAAATCTGAAACAGCCGAAATTCCCAAACCCTTATTTTACGAAATGAAGCCGACAATTTGAAAATTGAAAATAAGCACATGAATCGGCATACAAAGCCCAACCAAATTAGTATATAGGTAAGTCAATCTCAAATTTTTGCCTAAGTTCCAAACATAAAACTAATAAGTAAATTAAAGAGCTATACCTGTTCACGAACAAACCCGACTCGAGCACAACCCCTTTTTACAGATTCACGTAAATCCACTTGCTTAGAGATGAAATCGGTGCTCCTGTTGAGAGAGAGCTTTCCACGTCGCCAATCTTTTGAAAGCTGCTTCTGAGAGAGAAATAGAGAAATAGAAAGAAGACGACGTCGTTTTGTAGGCTGAGCAAACAAAAACAAAAAAAGATGGGCTGGGATCCGGTGCTTCGTGCACCCGACTGACCGAGAGCTGTGTGCCTTCGCTCTTATATATATGTAGAATATATATATATATATATATATATATATATTGGGAAAATTACACTGGGTATCCTTGA
This sequence comes from Buddleja alternifolia, assembly GCA_019426215.1. Taxonomy (NCBI): domain Eukaryota; kingdom Viridiplantae; phylum Streptophyta; class Magnoliopsida; order Lamiales; family Scrophulariaceae; genus Buddleja; species Buddleja alternifolia. The sequence goes on from CM033398.1 coordinate 31,022,582, forward strand.
GGTATTATCTAATTACGGTTTACACCCCCTAGTTCAAACTATTACATTTAACATCATGTAGTTTAATATATTGATGTAAGGTTGGGCAAAATCCTCTAATGTTCATGAATTAATAAGGTTTCTCAATTAATCCTCATATTACACCATAAATGCTAATATATATGTAAGATAAGAGTAAGAATATATATATATATATATATATATTTAATTATCAAAGCTAATATAATATTATATATATTATATACTTACCAATGTGCACGAATACACAAAAGGCAACATACACTAATTACACAGCTAATATAATATTATATATATTATATACTTACCAATGTGCACTAATACACAAAATGCAACATACACTAATTACATATATATATATATATATAGGATATGGATCAAATGCATACCTTGTCATTAGGTAAGACTTAAGACCCAATCTAGGCCTTTGATTCAATTTGATCCAAAGGTGTGAAAATATATCATTATTTCGGATTATTTAAATATTTTTAATGCTGGGAGGGCAATTTTGTCAATAAAACCCAACAAACTCATGCAAATTTAATGCATGATCAAATCAAATCCCCATTAATGCGTAAAAATAGAATTTACCATATATTTCAGCTTGATTAAAATCAATATTAATCACCAGAATCCATTCTTCATCAGTCCATCATCGAGATCAGTTCATCATCAATCATATCGAATTAATCAGCAAATATTATACAGTATTCATCATCAATCGAAGTAATCGGCAAGATCGCTTCATCATATTCGTCTTTTTCATCGCAATTGATTGGGTAAGATCAATTCATCATCAGCAATCACAGTATTCACATGGAAACTCATCGCAATTGTCTGGGTAAGATCAGTCAATCATAAGCAATTAATCAACAATATCAGTTCATTCGTGAGCGTCGTGGATTATTGATTTCGTTTTTTATGGCAGAGATGGATAATATTATGGATTCAAATGTATATTTATTGTATACATTTGAAGCAGTAAGTTGAATACATTATACATTATCTTATATGGAATTATACACTGTATTATACACTATTATACATTACATATATTGATGTTATACAGTATATTATAAACACATCGTATATTATAAACACATCAGCAATCACAGTATTCACATGGAATCTCATCGCAATTGTCTAGGTAAGATCAGTCAATCATAAGCAATTAATCAACAATATCAGTTCATTCGTGAGCGTCGTGGATTATTGATTTCGTTTTTTATGGCAGAGATGGATAATATTACGGATTCAAATGTATATTTATTGTATACATTTGAAGCAGTAAGTTGAATACATTATACATTACCTTATATGGAATTATACACTGTATTATACACTATTATACATTACATATAGTGATGTTATACAGTATATTATAAACACATCGTGTGTTTGGGATAGGCTAAATAATCACAGTTTTTTGATGTTTGATTATTATTAAACAGGATCAGTAGTGTATAGCAATAATGATGTTGAGAATCAATGTGTCGGATCTTCTTCTTCGTCTAATTCTATATCATCTCCGGGCGGTTCAAAATATTGGGAACCAGTGTGTGCTACTGAGTTTAAACCTTGCATTGGTAAGGTATTTGAAAGCTTGAAGTTTGCATTTGAGTTTTACAAAAGCTATGCTCGGTTATGTGGTTTTGATGTACGCAAGTGTTCCCAAAAAACTCATAAGGATGGTACGGTTATATCTAAACATTATGTATGTAGTCGTTCCGGTGTTTACACAAAATGCGATGATGTTGGTTGGAAGAAGAAGTGTATGATTGGTCGATGTGATTGTAACGCCAAGATTGTAGTGAGGTTTAGTGCTTCCCAGGGATATGTTATAAAGAAATTTGTTGAGCGGCACAATCACGAGTTGGCGACCGACGAGGGAAAACAGTTTCTGAAAGTTAATCGGAACATTGATCCATCCCAGATTATATTTTGCTTAAACGCATCAAAGGTGAATGTTGGCGCCGTCAAATCACATTCATTCCTGAAGGAGATTGCAGGTGGGTTTAATAATGTTGGGTCAACTTCTACAGACTTCAAAAACGCAAAAAGGGATGTGAAGCAATACGTCGGTGAGAACGATGGGGAGATGATTGTTAGGAAATTTATGAATTTGAAAAAAGCGTGTGAAGGATTTTTTTTTGATTATGCCACAGATGATGACGGTTGTATGAGTAAGTTGTTTTGGGCTGATCCGATTGCAGTAAGGAATTTTGAACTATTTGGTGATGTTTGCTCGGTCGATGCAACATTTCGATCCAATAAGTAAGCACTCTTGTTTGAATGCATAATACATTTTTTTTTAATATGTAGTGAACATATGCTGTATAACACACTATCAGTTAATGTATATTACTCATTCAATAAATGTAAAATGAATCATTAGTTAATGTATATTTTATTACCCTGTTAATAAATGTATAATGATTCATTAATTGTGGGTGTAATTCCTTTTCAGGTATCAAATGAAATTTGTTCCTTTTTCTGGATTAGATAACCACAAGAGAATAGTCACATTTGGTGCTTCTCTAATCGCAAAAGAAGACATTGAGTCGTACACCTGGGTTTTTGAAGCTTTTACACGTGCAATGGGACGGGAACCAATCTATATTGTATCTGATCAATGTCCTGCTATGAAACAGGCTATTCCTAGTGTTTTTAAAAATGCTAGGCATCGTCTTTGCGCGTGGCATATCATGAAGAAGTTCCCAACTAAGGTTTGTGTCTTTACTGCTTTTTTGAATCCATATTATATTAATGTGTTACAATAGCATTTGACATACTGTAGTATGATATGGTATTTAGTGTACAGTGCATTTTAATAAGATTTAATTTTATAATGTATAATGTGTTCGATATAGAGTGTATAATGATACCTTTATGTAGTGTATAGTACAATATATTATGCTGTATAATATGTTTTGCATTTGATTATTTTTTCTCCAGATTTCACCACATACAGGTAAATATGCTGAAGTAGTGAGAAAGGTGAATAATTTTGTGTATAATGACGAAATCACGCCACGTGAGTTTGAAGATGGTTGGAATGCTCTTATTTCAAAGTATGGGCTAAGCCATATTGAATGGCTTTCTGAAATTTACGACAACAGACATTCGTGGGTATCCGCATTTTATCGAGATGTTTCGATGGGTGGGTTACTGAGGACTACATCGATTTCAGAGTCGATTAATTCATTCTTTAATCAATTCTATGTAAAGGGTGACACAATCATTGAGTTCTATAGTAGATTTGAAAGTGCTATGGACAGGCAAAGGAATACGAATGCAAGATTAAATCACGAGTCTTTGGTCTCTAAACCATCATTAGAAACCCCTCTGCCGATAGAGGAGGATGCTTCAGAGGTATATACACGCGCTGTTTTCTATGACGTACAAGCGGAGATCAAAAAGTCTGCGTATCAAGTGATACTTCAAAGTCTAAATGTTGTTGATGGTGTGAAATCATTTGTCGTATTTGACTCCGACAACGAATCAAAGTTATATGAGGTATATCAATTTTTTATAGTGTATGTTATTATTATATATGTTGTATATTATTAAACAGTCAATGTATGTTACAGTTTGTTCATTGTATTTTATGTTATAGGTGAAACATTTTGCATCGAACGATCAGGTTGATTGTTCTTGCCGACTGTTTTTGAGGCGGGGTATTTTGTGCAGACACATTTTCTTTGCATTCAGCCAAAGCCGAATACTCAAATTGCCCGCCGAGTATGTTCTGAATAGATGGAGAAAAAATGCAGAAATTATGGCTTCTGATATAATTAATAACCAAGTCGGACATTATCGCGCGATGATGGAGAAGAACACAAATGATGTGAGTCAAATTTGGATTGACTTTCAATCATGTTTAAATCTTGCAGGTTTTAACAAAGAAAAACTCGACTACATAAAAAATCAATTGGTGGATATGAAGTCTCATTTGAGTGTCGGTGCGGACGATAACAATAAGAATAATAAGAATGCTGTTATCGAGACACTAGTGGGACCCCAAATTGAGAACGAGCTCGGGATCAGAAATCCTCAAATGAGCCGATCTAAAGGGTGCGGTAAAAGAATTAAGAGCAGTGCCGAGATATCAAAGCATGTTCCTAAGAGGAGAAAATGCACTGTATGCGGAAAAGTTGATGGGCATAATGCAAGAACATGTCCATCAAAAGAAAAATAGAAGTGTTTTCTTTTTTTACAATTAGTACTGTATAATTAAGTAGCATTCAATGTATAACATATCATTTTATAGTGTATAATGATATGTTAATCAATGTATAATGATTCAAAGGATCTCTGTGTATACTGAAACATTTATTGAAATTGAATGAAGTGTATGTTAAAAAATGTCATAATGTATGTTGTATATTTTTTAGTGTTTTTTTAATTATACTGTGTAATTATATACTTTAATTGAGTTTTTTTATTATGTACAGTGAATATATTGGGGCTGTTAGAATGTATACTTATGTGCTTTATATAACATTAACAATTAAACTCAATGGACAGAACAATATAAACAGGTTATGAGCAATGAACAAATTTTTTATATATTTAAACTGTTCAACTAAAACTAATAACGTGATGTACAAAAACTAATAAATTGTACAAAAACTAATAACATGTACATCTAACAAAAAATGTTGTAAACGTATCACGTTGTTTAAATCTAGCGTTTCTTCCCCTTTTTCAGTTGGGCTTGTTCACGTTCCCAATCCCTTGATCGTTTGATAATGTCGTCCTTGAGTGTGTTCAAATCACAAGTGAGGATTTTCTCCAGATAAAGTGCTCTCAATCTAGTGAGTTTTGCAACTTGTCCTTTCTGCATTATATAAATATTAAAGTTAGATAGACAGGAAAATAAAGATTTTCAGAAACTTTCAGTTCGTAGAATAAAAAAGTGTAAATCATTACGCTTTCTGCACCCAATTCTGCATCCCAAGTCTTTAATCCCCCACCGAAGTAAGTTTCCATGTGACGCATTACAAAAACACCACAGTCCGAGCTGTTTCTGTGCGTACGCCATGGCATTGGAAGCCGTTCCATTTCTACCGTCGACAATGCTTGTGCAGCTGGATGGTTCATATCATTCAGGAATTTGGTAAACATGGCCCTCTGTTTTGAAACAATCAAACAAAAAAGCTATGAGGCACAGTGTATAAATATATTAATATCATTATACAGTACATTATCGACTTAATATACAGTGTATAATTAATAATTATACACTGTATACACAATCATTATACAGCAGTATAATATTATTAACAGTGTATTATCTTATCATTATTAAGTGGGTTAATTGTGTGATAATGAAGATTTAACACATATATATTGACATAAAAAAAATAAACATTAGTGTTTAAAGGATTGTTACCAAAGTGAATGGCACATGTTGGTATTTGTTTTCGAACGACACATCCGTTTTGCTATTGTCAAGGATCTCAATAGCTGGCTGCTTCAAATTAAAGCACATCACGTAGTAGTGTCCAGCGTGAAGAATAGGAAAGACAACCTATATATCGATGGGATGAAAGTGGTGTTAATGAATCTCCATAAAATTCGATAATTTTAACAATGTAACGGTGTTAGCTTACCAACGTTACATCGGTTATGTTCACTCTTGGAAACATGTTCAGACGATTTGTGATGTTTTCCACGAATTTTTGATGCAGTGCATCATCATGTTTGGCGCTTTTGTTTGTCGTGAAGAAAACCTGTTATCAAATTTTTTAAAAAAATTAGTTAGCGAGCAGAACATTATATCGTATGCATTAACAAGAAGTAAAGAAGTATATTCTACCGTGTCGGACACGTGGAAAAAAATCTAAGCGGTGATGCGGGTGCTCTTGTTGACTCGCCATTGTTCAACAGGTATGACCAGAGGTCTATGACTCCAGATAAAAGCTCGGTCCGTTGAGACAATGTCTTTACATCCCAAATATAGCCAAGTACATCACCACTTGTGAAAACAACAGTTCTGTAAAATCATATATATAGTGTAATAAGTTATTGTTCATTATACAGAATGTATAATGATGTAATATCATGTTAATCAATATTACCATTGTACATAGTACATTCGGTTATTACATAGTGTGTATTTAAATTCAAAGGAATACAAATAGAACAATTGTATTATAAATGTACTCACATGTCGTCTTCGGCAACTTGATTCACCCCAATCCCATAGCCTTTTTTCATTTGCGCCCTGTTTTGAGATTATATTCACAACCCGTTGAACATATGGAGAACACAAGTCTGGAGCTGGTCTGAATTGTCTCTTTGTTTCTCCAATGATCTCAACAGCCGGGGCAATGGTAGCGTCTGGATGAGGGAATCGTTCTGTGACAATGGATTTTTCGTCCCTTGTTGTCACATCTGGAGATGCTTGCTCAGACATGTGGGAGGTGTCACTGGTGTATTGTCTAGCAATTGACAACACAGCCCCCTCTGGATCATCCTGACGCGGTTTCTCCGGTGTTTGCGTCAACAAGTTGAAGGTTGGCTGTGATTGTTCTCGTGGACGTACTCTCTTAACCGGTGTAGTTTGTTCGGGTTGGAGAGGCGGATCAGCGGGGCGGCTGCATGTTGTTCAGGTGAGGAAGGGGCACCTGGTTGATATGTTCTTACCTCTGGTTCCCCCACTGGATCCTCCTGACGCGGTTTTGCCGGTGTTTGTGTCAACAAATTGAAGGTGGGCTGTGAATAAACCGGTGGACTTATTCTATTAACCGGTGTAGTTTGTTCGGGTTGGAGGGGCGGATCAGATGTGGCGGCTGCATGTTGTTCAGGTGAGGAAGGGGCATCCGGTTGATAAGAACTTGTCTCTGGTTTTGTTCTATACAGTTTTTCAACATGATCTAACACCCTTTTTTCAATCACCTTCAACCGTGGATTTGATGGAAGAATGGAGTCACATGATTGGATGTATCCATTGTACGTAATAAGCTTATCCACCAGGTCCAATGCAGCCCTTTCCAAATTGAAAATCATCCCCTGCGTATACAGTAGTGTTTAAACCATTATACACTATATTTAAGTACAATTATACATCATGTGATTGAAAAGTATACAGTTATAATAATTTGACTAATTACATAAAGATGCATACCTCTTCAAATGTATTCCAGTCCTTGATGGATGCATCTGATACTGTGGGAGCTTCTAAAGAGGTAGTGGGTTGTTTGGGAGCTTCAATATGTTGTGCAACATGCTTCCCTTTGTCAGCCTTCATTTCCCACTGCCCCTTTGATATGATCCCCTGGCCAAAAACTCCCTGTTTAATCTCTATGTTACTCTTTTCTCGTAGTGCAGAGTCTGTCCAAGTGAGCCAAGTTGGGATTGATCTTGGTACTGTCCTATGCCCCTTGTAGTTGACTCTGTCAGCATACAATATCTGAATTTGGAGGAAAAGAAAAAAGTTGAGATCATATAAGTATACAGTAACATGTAAACCATTATTCAGTATATGATAAACCATTGTACACTAGATAATATACTATTATACAGTGCTATTCATATAACACATTATAACACATTACAGGGTATGAGTTATACACTGTAAATTATACACATTATAACACATTATACACATTATAATGTGTTCATATAACACATTATAACACATTACAGGGTATGAGTTATACACTGTAAAATTTAGTGTTAAGTTCATTTAACACATTAGACACATTATACACTAAATCAACAAAAAATACATTATACACATTACACACATTATAACACATTATAGTGTATGAGTTATACACTGTAAAATATAGTGTTAAGTTCATATAGCACATTATAACACATTATAGTGTATGAGTTATACACTGTAAAATATAGTGTTAAGTTCATACAGCAAATTATAACACATTACAGTGTATGAGTTATACACTGTAAAATACAGTGTTAAGTTCATTTAACACATTATACACATTATACACTAAATCAACAAAAACACATTATTGGAACACAATCAACATCAAAAGAGGCACTGTAAACTTACAATCATAAATAGAAGAGGTCCAGTGTACATGCGTTTCGCCGGATCCTCTTCCCAAACGTGTTTTGTGTCTCCCAAACTATTCAGGACTAGTCCGGGCCAATTGTATATTGACAACTCATCAAGAGACCCCTTGAAATTGAGTATCTTCTTGTTGACGAATGGTGTACCAGGGGTCTCTATCAAGCAATTATACATAATCATCATAAAATTCAGCTTGAATTGAGTTGTGAGTTGTTTATCAGATTGAATTGCCTTCACGACCATTGACGCTGAAACTTTAAACTTTTTGGACTTATCAAGGCCAAATTGGTCAGTGAATGTGTCTAATCTCTTTTGGTTTTTTACAGTGAGGTCTATAGGCCGCTTCCCGTGTGGAAATCCCAAAACCTCGGCCACATCATACTCTGTAATATTTATTTTTCCTCCGGGCAGAGTAAGCCTGAAATTTGCTGGATTTAAAGATTTTAGAACTTTATATCCAAGCCGGTGAGGCAGCTCTGTAATGTTGAAATCCAAAAAGGATCCGAACCCGGACTGTCTCACCCATTCCCGTTGTGGTTCGGTCAGTTTTGAAAGAGTATCCACCAAGACCTTCATCGATACTCTTATTCGTGTATATTCAACCACTTTCCTTTTCCCCTTTGGTGGCAGTTTGGATACGGTCTGGGTTTTCTGTTTTTTAGTTTTTGTTTTTACAGGAGGGCGGTGTGTCGCGCGTCTTTTCCGAGCAGCAGGTTGTTGGTCTGATTTGGTATATTCGTCTTGATCAGACGATTCTTCTGCTGACTGTACGTACTCCTCATCAGTACTAGGTTGTTCAACACTAAGAGGCTCAACAACATCGGCAGACACAAGTTGCAACCTCTCAATTGAATTGGTAGAGGATGAATCTGCTTCAGCATCTGCATTACAGAGTAGACAAAGACATCATACACTAAAAAATTACACAAATCCAGATTATACATACACAAATATTATACACAGTGTTATTCATTATTATACACTTTAATGCAAACCATTATACACCCAAATATGCAGTATGTGCATACACAGTACAATTAATATGATGTATAATATTATACACAGTGTTATTCATTATTATACACTTTAATGCAAACCATTATACACCCAAATATGCAGTATGTGCATACACAGTACAATTAATATGATGTATAATATTATACACAGTGTTATTCATTATTATACATTACAATGCAAACCATTATACACCCAAATATGCAGTATGTGCATACACAGTACAATTAATATGATGTATAATATTATACACAGTGTTATTCATTATTATACATTACAATGCAAACCATTATACACCCAAATATGCAGTATGTGCATACACAGTACAATTAACATGATGTATAATATTATACACAGTGTTATTCATTATTATACATTACAATGCAAATCATTATACATCTACGTTTTATATATTATACATTTAGAATGAAGAAAATGACGTAATTATATACAGCATATGTTACTCAAATATGCATATAACCTAACCATAATATTACACCCATAGGTACATAAGCCATCAAAACAAATAAAACCAGCGTATAGATACATTGCGCGTTCCCAATATAGTTGTAATACACAGAGTATACGTACAGAAGCCATCAAAATCTACAAAATACGTAATATTGTCACCCATAGGTCGAAGAAGAAATGAAAAGTGTGTATAATCGATACCTGTTATTCTGGATGGATTTTTCGTCCTCATTTTTTGATGAAAATGAAATCGGTTTGCGAGAGTATCAGAACTAGGATTCCCAGCTATAGAAAATTAGAGTTTAATTTTGGCAGGTTTTAAAAATGGGAGAGATTTCGACGAATCTATATGTTTATTAGGTTTAAAATTCGGAGAGATTTCAGGGGAGACGGGGGAGAGAATGTAGGAGAGAATCGAGGTATAATGGGTGTAAATTACCAAAATACCCCGCAGACAGCTTAATATCTGGGTTTCCCGCGTGTACAGTGAATAAATTGGACCGTTGGATTTAATTGATCCAATGGTGTATATTGGGTCTTATATCTTATCTAAGGGAGGGTATGTATTAGATCTTGACCCTATATATATATACGGCTACACATGAATGTGTATATATATATGTGTATATAATATATATTATATTTTATCCTTTCCCTAAAACTCTTTTCCTTAGCTAATTAGTAGGAGTGTTCACGAATCAACCGAATCGACCGAGAACCGAAATTTCGGTCCGGACCAAAAAATCGAACCGAAAATTTCGGTTCGATTTTCGGTTTTTTTTTTGTAAATTTCGGTTTTTCGGTTCGATTTTCGGTTTGGAGGTTCGGTTTGGTCGGTTAACCGAAAAATCGAAAAAAAAAATTATTTTTTTTATTTTTTTATATAGTATAATATAGATAAAAAATTATAAAAAAATGTGTTTCCTAGTGACAACTTATAGGAAAATAAAGAAAATGAATTAAAATTAGTCATAATTAAATTTCAATTATTTATTTATATCTAATTTATTTATTTATTTATACCGAAAAATCAAACCGAACCGGTTCACTTGTAAATTTCATTATGTCAATTTTAGTTGGACGTGCTAAACATAATTATAAATATATAAATGTATGCATTCCAAAGAAAAAGTGAACAACAATAGCCAAACAAAAGTAAAAAAAAAAAAAATTTTAGTTTCGGTTTTAACCGAAGCGAAAAAAACCGACCGAACCGATCGGTTTTTTAACCGAACCGAACCGACACTGTTCGGTTCGGTTTTCGGTTCGAAATTTCGGTTCGGTTCGGTTAAAAAACCGACCGATGAACACCCCTACTAATTAGTCCTACTAATTAACCAACTAGATATTTCCATAAATTTGAGATCTTCTCAAATATACCATATCTATCCAAATACGATATTTTCATATAAGTAGTCAACTAACTAATTAAATAGATCTTATCAAATCTACAATATCTATCCTAATATATTTATAAGATCATTCCATATTAATTAATCAACTAACTAATTAAAATAGATCTTACCAACTATATTACAAGATATATATATATATATATACACACACTAGGTTAATAGCAAGCACCGCACAAAGCCCGGTGGAAGTTGCCCAAACTTTAATTTTAACATAATATATTTCAATCAATTATGCAGAACAAACATACACAACAAAAGACCGAATGATGTACTTTGATCAAGGTCTTAAATATCGGTTTCGGGGTAAATATTGGTGTAGTAAATTTACGAAAATTTCGATGAAAATTTCGGGGATATTCAAAATTCTGGTTTCGATTTTAAAGAAATCATGGAATAATTTGCAATAAAATTTTGGGTAACTTTAATCATCATTCTTATGCATCTTTTACATCAATAATATTCTATATATAACATATGGATAATGAATTTGTTAAATAATATCACTAAAAACTGTTGTGAAAAATATGAAATAAATAAAATTTGATAGTAAGATAATAACCAAACCTCATGAGAACTTCATTAAAATAAAATGTACCAAGATTTAAGTAAAAATTACTGCTCAATACCACATCGAGTTTCTAGAAGGATCGAAATTGCTATCACTAGTATCTATCCTACCTCTACTTTCATATTGCAAGTGAAAATTATTAGTTACATGTTAACAATATTTCGCCCATGACATGGAATGTTAGTAGTATTGCATATAATGATTATGATGATATCCTTCTGGTGTTGAATCTTGAAAAACCCCAATACATACTCGACTAGAGTAGTAACATAAACATGTGACCCATTTGGATAGAAAGTGACTTATCACTTATGTGTGTGGTTGGGGGTAGCCGGGTAAGTGGTAGGTGGTAGGTGTATAAATATAATTTTCTAATTATATGATATTTAAAAAAAAAATCAGCCGAAATTTCGGTTTCGGTAAATGTTTGGGGAAATATCAGGTTTTGGCCGAAATTTCGATGGAAATTTGACAAAAATATTTTAAATTTCGGGAAATTTTGGGTTTCGGTCGAAATTTCGAGTTTTGTTCGAAATTTCGGAAGATATTCTGCAAAATTGGATCTAAGGTTCGATTTCGTTTCGGAACCCCCCGAAACCCCAAATTTCAGTGTTTCGATCGAAATTTAAGACCATGACTGTGATGTTCACGCTACATCATCGCATCTTGCTACTTTACAAAGTACAGAAGTATAGGAGTAATAGCACTGCCTTAGAATGTTAATATTTGAATGAACTCTAAAACCAAAACCGTTTAAAATGCATAAATTTTCTAATTAATATTATTAAGAGGCACATGATAAAATTTATACTGTATTTACAATATGTTTTGCAATGAACTTATGCACATAAAGCCTATATTTATTTATGTGATACAGATTTACAGATTTATAATGCCGTTGTTGCACATAAACTTTCGAAAAATGCATAAATCTAATAGATTGTCTGAGGACATCTCTCTCCACAAGTTAAATCCTCACCATCTGTACCTCTCTCCCTCAATTAAGAAAGAATGTTTTTGTCTGCAACTTGCCATAAATTGACAAGTTGCCTCTGTCATCCTTAATCGAATAGCAATATACAATATGCCAATAAAAAATTTGTGTTTGAGTAATTTATGAATATACCACATCAATAAACTTTGACGATCTGAATAATAATATAACAAAAAATGAGGGCGGGCAACATAAGGGCATAACCACCACTTTCAAGTTAAAAGTTTATAAAAGAAACAACACTCAAACATAAAACCTGATTCTAATAGCTGGAAAAACAATTGGGTTCACCATCTATTCATGATTGACCGCTTCCAATATACTTGATTGTCGAGATTATAATGGGATATGCAGTTCCGGAGCTCCTTAGAATCACTCGTTAGCAATAACCAAGTCGAATAAATTCAAATTTTCATAGCTGTACTTGTCCTCTTACCACCACCATTGGAATTTGCCTTTTGCTTTCCTCCAACTCCATATCAAAGCACTGATAACATAAAAATCAAACACATTATAGAAAAGCAATAATCCATACATTTGGATGAAAGAAAAACATGGAAGAACAGAAAGAAAGGTAAAAGAAACCTAAATATTAATGGATCTTGGAGCCACATCTTCATCATAATCGATCACATCCCGCCGAGGGCTCATGTAAGGAAAGCAACTATAGAGCAAATATAGATCTCTTTTTTTGCACCCTCACTCCCACCTCACCCCCTTTTTTGCTTTCAAATTCTTTTCCCCTCACAAATTTTGATCCTTCAAATAACACCAGGATTTTACAGAGACAAGATCACCCCATTACTATTAATAAAATTAACAAGCCATACAAAATCAAAGTTTTATGTAATCCCCACATTTCCAACAGTAGATTCTTTAGTTGTCAAATGAATACATACAATGTCCTTAAAGCATATTGCAGTAGCATAGCAATTCGGTAGCTTTTCTGGGCAAACCTCTCAAAAATCGTGAAAACAATCAATAGTCCTGATTTCAAATCCTACGCGAGTCGGAAAATAAAAACACCATATATTACCAATCCAAGAGACAATTTTTTTAAAAAAATCCAAAAATATTCTGAAATGCAGCTACATACGTACAATGTTGGTTTACCTCTCAGGAGATGATCATGTAGAGGTAGAGTCTGAAATGGGGTTCAAAATAATTACATCAAGAATTTGCCCCAAAATAATAAAAATTTATTAGTAACTGATGTGGGTGAAATTTACATATAGGGCCAAGCTAACAAAGCCCAAGGTCAATGGGCTGAAAATCTATTTAATGGACGGGCTGAGGCCCAGGAAGTCCGCCTTGCTGAGGCCCAGGTAATCCGCTTTGCTGGATCCGAGCTGGACTTATGGAAGGTCTTTAGCCACAAGACAAGACCAATGAAGATTCGTCTAATAAAAAAACGTCAAAGATCTGATCTTAATTAAGGAGATCATAGTTAATACTAATTACCATGTGTATTCAAGGAAGGCCAAAGCTATAAGGAGGAGATTGAAGATAAGAGTCAATCAATATTCAATCAAGGACCAATCAATTGAGGACTTGCCATAAGAAGAGGAGTATATCAAGCTAATTTGGGCATGATTCTAGCTAAATCCGATCTGATCTAGGAGCCGGCATAGGAAGCAAAGGAAGGAAGCTAACTTTAGTCAAAGCTACCTTATTTAATAGCAATTATTATCTACAACTAAGGAAGGAAGACCAAGCATTTATGAAGCTACCAAATAAAAGAAATGGAAAGATGCCAAATTTCATCCAGTTGCCCGGGTCAGCTACCTAGATCACCTACCTGCCATAATTAAATAAGGAAAGCAGCAAGCTTCGTTCCAGCTGTCATGATTAGCCTAAGCCTTTAATACTTGTATAAATACTCTCATTCAAGATAAATAAAAGGATCACAACTTTACTCCCCGTTAAATTATCGTCTCTATTACAATCTTTTACATGCTTTTATAATATTACTCTCTAAAACTATTCATCTTTTTTATTATTTGCTCAATTATCCTACAAAATATAATACAAATAATTTTGGTGCGAATCGGAAGCACATCAGTAACAAAAACGATAGAATTAAATAAAAATGATATTCACCATCACATATTTTCCTAACTTCTCTTCAGAACAACAAATTTTTTGAAAAAAGTTACAGATTATAACCTGAAATTCAATAAAACAAAGGAACAAAATACCATTAAGCACAAGAAAAGCTCACCAGAGGTTTCAAGGGGGTAGAATTAGAGATGAAAGGCGCTTCAACAAAAAACGGCAACGAAGATAAGAATCCAACTCAGATTGTTAGACATAGAAAAAGAAGAAAGGCTTCAGGATCATGTATTATATATATTTTCATAAATATAATTATCAAAGAAAATCTCCAACAAAGCCTTTAACTGTTACTGTTTTGCAAGTTCAGATGGCAAATGCATAAGTACCTTCAGTCGGGCTTACTAACCTCCTTGCTCATCTCGTCAAAATTCGTCATCCTCTAGACAATCGCTTCTAGAAAATAGTATCGTTCATCGAAAGAAAAATACTTCTCATCAGACATGATTATTGAACCAATCTTATGCACACCACTTAACTACCTAGAAAGCCAGAACATGTTAAGCAGCAATACTAATAAAAATATTTTCAACATATATAGTCTATAGAGATATAATAACGAGATTGAAGTTCTAAATCAACAAAAAATTCTAAGAATTTGATATTTTTATTCAACATGAACAAGAACGATTCTATTCCAATCTCTCAAACAAGAAATCAAAAGAATTTGAAGTAAAAATGATCTTAACTCTCGACAGCTGACGATCTTCTTCGAAACAATCTTCGAAAAGCTTCTTCCGATCTTGGACTTCTCCGCTGGTGGAGCTTTTTCATCAACACCCTTTTTCTTCTCTTCTGCTGGACTTTTTCTTTCTAGTCTTCTTCTTCTCTGAATGCCTATATGAACTGTCTATATATAAATTTAGAGAGAAACTGAAATGGTGATTGAAATTGAAATGGAGATCCAGATAAAATAATCTTGAAATTGACAATAACATGGAGATGCAGATGAAATTTGAAATGGGCATGGAATGGTGATGCAACACAGATAAAATCAAGGATTAAAATTTCGTTTCGATGATATGTTTCGAGTTCTTAAATATAACAAACATATCGGAAATGTTTTGAAAACATCATGAAAAACTTGAAAAATGCTAGAAACAAGGTAGAAACCGTGAAAAAAGAAGTAAAAAAGTGTTACTTTCTCTTTTCACTAACAAAAAACAATAGTTATGTAAATTTTTTATACATTTACATCAATAATCGATCAAATTATACTAATAAATAAAGTGGTAACTTTTGATTCAAGTTTAACATTCATGGAATATATAGCCGACGAAATTTTAGTAACTTAAATTGTGAAATAAAAAATTCTAAAAGTATTGTCGTGAAAAAAATGAAAAGTGGTAATGTTTTATTTAAGTTTAGTATTCACAGAACATATAATTGGTAACTTAAATTGTGAAATAATTTTTTTTAAAAGTGTTGTCGTGAAAAAATAAAAAGTTAATATAGATGATACCATAGTTTCAAACTCATCTGCAAATTATATGAAAAACTACTTTAATCGATAATACAATAATCTTCATCTTGAGTCGCATGATAAAAAGTTGCTTCTCGCCGAAATAAAGTATATTTGTTTGATTGTTAGATTTCTTCATTCTTCTTCTTCTACCTTTTTCCCTAACATTGAGAGATTTGAGAGCTCTGTTATATTTGTCATAGA
Source organism: Buddleja alternifolia (assembly GCA_019426215.1). NCBI lineage: Eukaryota > Viridiplantae > Streptophyta > Magnoliopsida > Lamiales > Scrophulariaceae > Buddleja > Buddleja alternifolia. Next base: position 31,038,887 of record CM033398.1, read on the forward strand.
GCAAATCTTTTTGAAAACGAATTATCAAACTCTCAATATTTCCATGATTTCCATTAAAATCTTTTTGAAACTCTCAATGTTTCAATGTTTTCCATGGAAATCTTTTTGAAACTCTCAATGTGTTGGCGATAGATCAAATATTTTTGAAAAGAAATTAACAAACTCTCATTGTTTCCATCATGGAAACCATAGAAACATTGAAAGTTTCCATAGAAACATTGAAAGTTTCCATGGAAACATTGGAGACATTAAGGGTCCGTTTGGCACGTTTTTGTTTTTGTAGTTCTGCAAAACAGTTTTGTAGAACAGTTCTGCAGAACAGTTTTTGAAGAATAAAATTTGTTGAAAACCTGTTTGGCCCACTGTTTTGCAGAATATATGTTCTTTGAGAATGCGTTTGGATGAAACTGTTTTGCAGTGAAGAAAACACAAGAACATGTTTGGATGAACCTATTTTTAGGTGTAATATATATACTGTTCATATAATATTTAATAATTTTTTAAATTATATAGCTTAATGTTTAGTAAATAGTACCTACATTCTCATCATCCGGAGCAACGACCCCAAGAGTTTGGAAGATATACATTATCTATCAATCAGATGAAACTATGAATATCTCTATTACAACTAAGAAAAATTATTCTATTCCTAATAATGAAGTTCGAATTCATATTCCAAATGAAAGTGTCATTACAATTCAAGTGTTTGAAATAAAATAATCTGGATTCACAAATGCCATAAATCATATTATAATAAAATCTTTCAATCTCTACCAATATCAGTCCACAAATGTTGAGCTATTTCTTCTCTAACAAGTGTCATTTCTTGAAGTTGTTGTTGTGACATGTAGTATACGAACTCTGAGTTATTTTCATCTGCAGTGCTTTCAGCATCTAAGTCGACAAGGTTATCACGATCCCAGTCATCAAGCCAAGGATCATCAAAACAAGGTTATAACATGTTGAAATTGCACACCGCCAAAATGTTTTGACTTATTACAGATTTTCTTGATCGAAATGCAGTTGCTTTTGACGCGCGGGCCCATGCGGAGACCGTAGTTCCATCAATAGCACCAACACAATTCTATATTTTCATAGTGCTTGTTAATACAATAATCAACAATTTATGGACAATTTGTGAAGTGATATGTAAAGAAAAATATATTATCATGTAATATTACCTTGAAGTATGGATAATGTTTAGGATTGTACAACACTTCTGGAGGAATTTCATCGAGATTACAAGGCACAATTAATTCCTTCGCAAGTTTACACAAAGCTCGCATAACCTCTTTGACGTGACGGTTGATGGTTTCAGTAGAGTGTTGAAACCTTTCTGCAGAAACTCTTTGTCTTTGATTATGTCCTACTGTGTATAAAAATATAGCAACAGCTTCTTTTATTAAAACCCGACGCTCTGTATTATCTTCTAAGTAATGACGTTCACACAAAACTTGACAAAGTTTCACAAAAGTTCTTTTGTCCATTCGCAAGTTTTCATAAATTCTAGTCGGGTGCCCTTCAAGCAATTCTTTTACCCATTCCTTACCACTAAGCAACGAGGTCCTACAAGGTACTTTTTCTTGTGAGTTAGTCGTAGCTGATGAAGTTAGCTTCTGCAACTCTAATAACTCATCAAGTTCTTCTTCCGTTTCATAAAAAAGAAGATCATCCCTATTAATACCCATATCCTCAAAGCATTTATCAATACAACTGGTTGCGCTTACGTGTATGCTCATTCTGAAAAAAAAAGAATTAAAATTCATAAAAACTAAACTGCAGTCAAAGTATTAAGGTAAAGTGCATTTTATATAAAGCACAAGTGAAAAAATATTTTCAATTACATAACACATATCCTAGCTCCTCGTTTGTCGAATGGTAGATAAAATACTAACAAGACATATTACAAACCAAATAGAATCCAATGACAGACATCATCCAGGTTATGGAGCAAGTGACTGAACCCAATCTATTCGTCTTGCTTCTGACATGCGCAAGAAAATGATACGTATCGAAACATCTTTAAACTCACGAATAGCATTCACAAATTGCACAGTAGTAATGCCCTCCATCTTCTCAAGGATGTCAACACACTCCTCCTCTTTAGAAGGACCGCCTGCTTTATCGTAAACCATTTTTTTGGAAAGTTGGGCATCCCTAAAGGCATTCCAAGCAGCGTCAGAAGCAAACGAATCAAGGCATTGATTTTTCACACGTGAACTCCCTTGATGAGCATCACTCTTTGCTCATTTTTTTTTACTCTTCTTCTCAAGTGTGGAGTCACTTATGTCTTCTACATCATTGAAAAGTGGATTCTTAGTTGTTCCATGGAGGAATACCTCTTCAACCTCTTGTTCTTCCTCAGAGTTTAGAGGTCCTTGGGTGGATGATCGTGCAAGATATCCAGTTGCAACGGTTTCATTAAAAATCTCACCAAGGAGTTCAAAGTGATCACACCCTCTTTTTCGAAACTGCTTGTACTCCTTATTCACCTATAAATAATTTTATAATTATATAGGACACTTAATCAAAAAATTCATATTAAATATTACTATTAAACATTGTAAAATTAATTATCGTACCGCAATTTTTTTTGCCCAGTCTTCCTCAGTGGCATCAACAGTTTTTTTGTCGGGATCCCAGCCAAAACCAGTTGAATCAATCAACTCCTTGAACAACTTCCACTTAGCTCTAAATCTATTGAATTTTTGTTTCAACTTGGTCATGGGGAACATTTTCTTGAACCTTTCATGCATTTTTAGTGATATACTAGTCCAAATTCGTTTGTGAAAAGTGGTGGATGAAAGATTACCCTTCCTAACTTCCTTTACCATCAACTCAACCAAATAATCTTCCTCCTTTGTAGACCATAGCAACTTATCATCTCCTAGATCTTCCACATCCTCCATCTAACGCACATTATTACAAATTGAAAACACGTGGTATTTAGCAACAACAATCCGTAACAACTATTGGCCACATGCCTTTACAAAAACGATTTACACGTAATTACCAATGGAGACAAGCCAAACACTATAAAAGATACTTAACAATAATAATTAATATATTGCTAAGTATTATAAAATATTAAAATAATGAAACAAATCCTTATTCTCTATATTTTTAAAGCATTTTCTACATGATAGTTAAAATCACACCAATTGAAACCCATCCTTTCATTACTTTTACATAAGAAAATCCATATTTGGTTTTTGTATATATTGTAAACATGTCAACTTATCACTTGGCAATGGAAATAAAAAACTTAAAGTTCACATATAAAGAATTTGATAAGATTACCTAAAGTATTCTTCACTTTCTAGTTTCTCACTCTACTGCCTACTCTCTTTCACTCTCTCAAATGCACACACTCACACGCCCACCATAGTTTCTTCCTACACTTAAATCTGAAATTTTTTTAGAAATAAAAGACAGAACTTAGATGTAATCAAGGAGAGGAAAACGTATTTTGTCTTGGGTTTGTCCTTCTTGAACTCTAGATTTGAGGTGGACAAAAGAGAAAAGTTTTGAGGGGCTGCTTTTGAACTTTTGGGCAAGAAGAAATGAAGCAACAGCAACAACATGCATGTTGGAGAGGAGTTTTGAGGGTTTCATAAGAAGTAGCAGCAAAAGGCGAGAGAATAAGAGAAGCACAACAACAAGAGCGGTGAGGATGTCAGTGTGGAAGAGTAGATTTCAGTTTTTTCATGTATTTACCAAATCTTTAAACCCGTTTGCAATGATGCATTTTGGGCTTAAATTTTTTTAATCTTTTTAGTTAATATGACTTTGTAGGATTATGATATCTGCTATATTGTTGACTGTTTCTTAGAGATGAAATTTATCATGTTTCGTTAAAATATATATATATATATATATATATATATATAAACTTTCAATTAAACTTTAGATCTAAACAGAAAGCTTAATTAAACTTTCAATTAAACTTTTAGATCTAAACAACAAGCTTAATTAAACTTTCAATTAAGCTTAATTATACCACAGATCTAAAGCCTAAGCACTAAGCAAAATAATCACAGAAAATGAAAAATCTTACTAGATCTTCCAAAAACTCAAGGTTTTTCAGTACTTGTCCGCCGCTGCTACACCGGAGGGTTGATACCTGCCACCGAAAACAAAAAGACCCAATTTCGATTTTCAATCCCTAAGAGAAAAAATTTTAGAACCCACTTTTGATTTTGCAGAAATTGTTCAACTTACCTGCTCAAGTGTCGTCGGAAAAGATGAAGAGAATGATCTACATTCGCTGCTACAGACCACGGTGAAGGCAATAGTTTCTTCCACTGTAAATCGCCCTTTGCGAGAGAGAGGAGAAGAAGAGGAGTTTATGATGTTTTGATGAACAGTTGAAATTTCACCCATTTTCTTTAAAATTTTCGGATGAATAGTGCTAGAATAAGTGCACAGTTATCTGATCTCCGTGTTTTTAAGTGGGAAGAGAAAATTCTAAATAAAAAGTGAGATTGATTTGCAAAACAGCTCAAAGGTGTTCTGTAAAATCATCACTCCGTGTTCTTGGTTCTCTGAGAAACGGGTATATCAAAACAATGGGCCAAACGTGTTTTGACTTTTTTTGTGTTGAAAAAATGCCAAGTGAAGCCCAAAACAGCGGGCCAAACAGGCCCTAAGAGTTTCCTAGGAAACAATGTAATTTCGAAACTACATAGTGATTTCTTTTCCGTAAGTTGAAAAAAAGAAACTTTTCAGACGTTTCGATGGAAAAGAAAAAAAACTTTAAACCATGGATAAAATATGATGTTGTTTCGTTCGTTCAGCAGGCCCACCCTAAAAAATATTTTATGATTTATCACAACTCACCAAACGACGTAGTTTTAAGGGGAACTAACAAAAAAAATAATTAAAAACCCAGAAAAGGACAAACAACTGGACGACTGAAATGGCACTGTAGCAACAGCATAGCCATTTATATTAATAAGGTAATACATAGACTTGGTGAACAATATAAAATCTTCCATCAAATGCGCATACATACACGCCCATACGTGTACGTACATATATACATACATTTATTTTCTCTTTCATATATTAATTAATTAGTTTTCTCCAATTTAATAATTTTATATTAAATCAAGACTATTATTAATTAATACTACTTAATTTATTCCTTTTTTCAATTAATTAATCTCTCCATTAAGTCACAAAGAATTAACTAGCCAATAGGTATCACACTACGTTGAGGTGTGACTCCTTAGACTCATTAACAAGTTACCAATAAATCATTTCCCATAGGCTAGATTAATTATCTAAATAATTAATTAGGCCTTGGATTAACTTCACCAATTAACCTAAGGCACCTATCGGTCATGGATCGATGTCTAGCAATGTCGCCACGACTTCCTAGAAATTAACGATGAAAAGCATACCTATCCATATTACGATCTTCATGTGAATCGAATTCTTCCATCTTTTTCCCGTCTAAGGTCTAGGGTTTGGCGACGGTCGAAACACTAATAACCTTGGAAAACTATGACTGTGTTGGAAACGCTAATGATCCAGTCTTCCAAACGGGGATCACTAATCCCTCTTATAAGACTATACTATGATCAAAGATTTTAGTCGATCATTCAGATTTACACAACTGCATAGGAGATGCTTAGGTCGTAAGCCCTAGTCGGATCCCATATCCAATGTCATATGTTCCGCTATACTATCAGACTATACAGATCATATGCCACCGTATGACCCTCCTGGAGTGCACGTGTATATCAAAGTGTAGTGGGTGTAATCCTTCCCAATGACATCTTAGGTCTGAGGACTAATCTCACACTACAAAATCGAAGGACTCCAAGTTTGACAAAACCAACAAAGAATCCTTGCGGGGTCGTTCAATTCCATAATCCCCTTAAGTATGAATCTTCGTGTATGTATTGACCCATTTGGCCATTGACAATGGAACACGCCAATCTCTATAAGAGTGACATACGCGAACAAGTCTTGGCGAGGCCTATATTATCTCACATCTCACAGCCTCTATAACTTGGAACACATTTTAGGATTTCAGTCTTTGAGAGCGTTCCATAGACAACGAGTCGCTCCCCTAGTCATAATGTAATCTCTGAGATCTCTATCTATACTATTATAAGTATACAACAATAGAGATGGTACCATCAAGTTTGATATGTATAATATAAAAGATAAGATTGTCATAGTGTTTATGATCCAAAGATCAAGCCAACAGATGGCTGGCCGGGCATATAACACTATCAGGTAGATGGCTATATACTCAGTCTGGGAATTATACTATTCAAAGTGGATATCAATGGTTTAGATGTGAGCATGAAGTTTTCAAGGAATTTAGGGTTGTGTGGAATAGAATGAATATTCCTAAGCATTCTTTCATTTTGTGGATGACTGTGTTACAAAGACTACAAACAAAAGATAGACTTAGTATATTCTTACAAATATCAGATTGCACTTATGTGTTATGTGGCTCTGAATTGGAAACTAGTGACTGTCTGTTTTTCCAATGTGGATGGACAAAGTGACTTGTATTTCATACTATGCAATGGTTGCAGATTGTAAACTTCCCTACTCAACCTGCTAGATGGAAAAAGATGGCTGACTTTTGCATTTAGAGGATGGAGATTGAAACAATGCATTGTTATTGCTGGTTTTGCCAGGGTGTGTGTATAGATTGGGAAGAGATGAACGAACGTACCTTCATTCAGGAGAGCAGGGAGTGGCATTTAATAGTTCAGGGACCTAAATGAGACAAAGTGAATAGTTCAGGGGTACAAACTGTAATTTACCCAATAATATATTTTGAGTTAGACCAATTTCAAAATTTATTTTTATTGACAATAACAATAATTCAAAATTCAGATTTGAGTTAGAATTGAGTCAAAATGGGTCAAACAGCCCATCCATTATTTATTATCTATCTATCTATTCGATTATATATATTTGAAGGGGGTCTTTTGACTCAATTGTTTTAATTTTGACCAAATACTAATTTTCTAGAATTTTGAATTGTTTTGAATTATATATTGGCTATTTGAAATTTATAATCATTAAATGCTATTTGATTTTTCTATTTTTTTTGTTCATAACCGTAAATTTTGTTGTTACAAACGATAAAGTTTAATTCCTTTATCTTGGAAAAAGTCTAAATGTTGAAGTTCGTTGATTTACTCATTCATTAAAGCCATAAATGGTGATTTGGGATTTGAGTTTATGATTACTATTTAAAAGTTATACAATCAAACAACATAGAGTTGGGATTCATCAAATTGATGTGTCTTCTCTGATTCTAGCATATTCTATTCATGTTGAAGTCTTTATCAGTGAATGTTTTTTTAGGGATCTTGGAAGGTAGGTCACAGAATTTTTATGTCTCAAATACATATTTCCTCGTGTGCAGGGCGGATCTACATTGTGGGGCAGTGTCCCCACTGTTTTTTTTAATATATATATATTTTAATTTAATTTATAAATTACGTTAATGTCCCCACTCAACTATTTAAATGACCCCTCTCAAATCCAATTTTTATTTCTCCCACTCAATTCTCACCTTTCTCTTTCTCACTCTTGAGTTCTGGCCTCTCTCACTTCTATCTATAAAATTTGTAAAATTTGTAATTTTGCCCTCCCTCAAAATTTTAAAATTGTCACTTCTACCTAAACATTTGTAATTTTGTCCCCCTTAAAGATGACAAAAATAACCCCCTCTATTACTCAAAAATACTTAGTATGTTATTTGACCTTTTCAATCTATTTTCTAATTCCCAAATTTTCACTTTTTCCCTCCTTCATCACACATTTCTACAACTCAAACAAAGGGAAAAATAAAAATCTTAGGCTTATGAATAAGGTAATTCTAGTTCCTTATTATATTTTTTCTCATAAATATAGTGTACCGTACAGCAGAGAGCAAGCCCCCCGCACCCTCCTTGAATCCTTCGTCTACGTGCTTGCTTCTAATCTTGGCGCAGTGATAAATTGTACCCCTACTGATCCAATTTTTTGGATCTGACACTGCTCGTGTGTTTGATTTCAATTGCTATAATCATGTACAAAATTGGTTGCAGCTTCTGATTTGACACACTCGCTCTCTCTCTCTGGCTTTTATATTCTTATTTTTTTATTTTCACGTTGCTTTATCATTTTACTTTTTAAAGATACTATAAACTTATTTTTATATAAGGTCTCTATATCTTTTTGCTTTTTTTTTTATAATGATTTTATTCTATAGATTTCTCCTTTACCCATTTAGTTTTCACATGCATCCTATAAGCTAGGAAGACCTGTACGTTTATTCTGGCAAATGTTTATTTATAGATTTCTACGTATTCTTCTGATTTTGTCTTTAATATTTTTGTATATAGTATACTAAAGTTTTTTTGATGAAATTTTATGATGTTTGTACCGATTGCACTGACAAATTTCAATTGCATTTAATTATTTAATCATTTTGGAGGGAAAAAAAATCTTGAGTAACTTATATATTATGGCTTTGAGCAAGCAACAAAAAGCTCAGGGAGCCTTCCACAATCTACGGTTAAACGGCATGAAGTAATTTGAAATCAAAATTTGAACTTCATTTTATGTTCATATTTCTGTTTTTTTATATCATCTGAAAATTTTAACATTTTTCATTTTTATTTAATATTTGTCATTGTTGTAGACATTTATTTGGATATAAAATTTTACTTAAAAAAGATTTGTCTTTTCATTTGTTGTCTGAGACTTAATTATGAGTTATTTTTCTATTAGTGATTTTATTTTTCAATGTATTTCTTCATTTCCTCATCATCATGTCCCAAGATTTTCTGATTCATATATGTTGGGTGTAAAATAATGTGTTATTCACTTGACAAATTTAATGCTTGCATAGCAATTTATATACTTTTCTTTTATTTGCATTTTTTAGCATTTGTCGGTTTTTCTTTTTGGCATAATTTTGATTAAGAAGCTTCATAAACTAATTAAGGGACGTCATCATTATGTTCTATTTTCTAAACTAATATAATGGATGGTTGTCAATGACTCAAATTAATCAATTCTGACCACATTTTAATTCATTTTGACATGATGACATCAAATTTGATTATTTAATGCTTTAATCTGAAATTATAAATTTTGAAGTGAAATTAATATAAACCTGCTTGAAGTGTCTTAGTTTGAAGACGTATTATATTTCATTTCATAAATTGTTGATATGATTTGATATTACATAATTATTTGAGCTTGACCTACTTAAATACAAACTTAGCTATATAGTTTTTCAAACCTATTCTTTTATTTATTTGTTCAATTTTATATTCTTCTTTAGGTAATATACATATAATTTTGTTTTTCAATATTGATTATTAGTTTTAACTTATTCTTTTATATATATATATATATATATATATATATATATATATGTCGTCATCTGAAACAATTGTTTCCTATTCGCAAGCCATACAAAATTAGGTCGAATTTATGGATTCATTTTTCAAATCAAGTTGACATGACATAAACTAGTTGCTTCATCGTGCGTTGCGTTGCACGGAGACAAAGTTATTGGTACAATAAATTATTATTGAAGTTTTTGAATTTAATAAGCTTCAATTTAACTTAGGAACATTTATGAAATATATGTAATTAAATATAAGATGAAAAAATACTTGCTGACAAAGAGAATCATATTGAATTTCATATGAAACTGACATTACCAATTGTTACTTAATTTACGAAAAAAATTAAGTGATAGATAACTGTATAGTTTCTCTTTTGAAATAAATCTTGAGATTGCACAATACTCAATTATACATTTGAATAGTTTTTAGAATAGAATTAGAGTTTTGAATTTCAAAAGAGACAAATATATTTATATATTTGAAGTGAAATTAAATTCTATATGCATTAAAAAGTTTAGTATACAATAAGTAGTACTCATCAGTAGAGAAAATTATTATTTTACCCATTTATCCAAAAGAACACATAGGAATGAATTCTCTAAATATCTACAATAAATTTATCAATAGCATCTTAAAATATAAATTAATTTAATTCAACATAAGTGGGGGATGCATTATACTTAGATACTCTAAAAATAAAATTAAAAATATATGAAAAATACACTTGATATATTCAATTAATTTCTATATGAAGTGAATTATGAAATAAAAAACTTCAAGTATTATTAATTTGGATGTACAATATCAAATAAAATAATATTAACCAAAATAATCAGTCTCAATCCCGAACAACTTTAACTTCTTTTGAAAATCTAAGAGATCACGGGAATTAGAAACAAAGTTCATTCTCTTCTTTTGATAATTCTTGTGTCAAATTTATTCCTCTTTAATATGTGGAAACTATTGAGTTTTGGGGATGAATCTTCAACAACTATTAGGTAAAACAATTTGTATAAAGGATTGAAAATAATAAATAACATCACTACTACAGAAATGATCTATAACGGCGGTTTTTTTGGGCCTATTACAGCGGTTTTAACCGCTGTTATATGGTTTTGACCTATGACAGCGGTTCCATAGAAACCGATGTAGTGGGTGAACGGGTTCAAAAAAAATAATTTAATTTGCACCCTATGATAGCGGTTCCGGTTGAACCGCTGTCATAGGGTCGTTTATTTATTTATTTTTTAATTTTATTTTCTCGTTTATAATGTTACCATGTCTGAATGACACGAAATTCACACGGTCATAGGAAAATGGTGTGCTGAACAAGACGCATGTTTTGCATTGCGATCTCGTGATTTTAGCCATTTGAGATCGTTTAAGGCCTCAAATTTATGTTTTATTACGAAAATACGTGATTTTAGCCATCTGAGATCGTTTAAGGCCTCAAATTTGCGTTTTATTACAAAAATAGGGTATTTTCATAATAAAACATAAATTTGAGGCCTTAAACGATCTCAAATGATTAAAATCACTAAATCGTAATGCAGAACATGCGTCTTGTTCAGCACGCCATTTTCCTATGACCGTACGAATTTCGTGTCATTCCGACACCGCAAAATTTCAACCGAGAAATATTTTCGTAAATACACAAATATACTTACACCCACACATACACAAATATACATACACCCATCCACACATACACAAATATACATACACCCATCCACACATACACAAATATACATACACCTATCCACGCATACACATACACAAATATACATACACCCACACATACACAAATATACATACACATACACAAATATACATACACCCATCCACACATACACATACACAAATACACATACACTCATCCACACATACACAAGTATACATACACCCATCCACACATACACAAATATACATACACCCATTAACATATACACAAATATACATACACCCATTAACATATACACAAATATACATACACCCATTAACATATATACAAATATACATACACCCATTTACATATACACAAATATACATACACCCATTAACATATACACAAATATACATACACCCATCAACATATATACATACACAAATATACATACACCCATCAACATATATACATACACAAATATACATACACCCATCCACACATACACAAATATACATACACCCATTAACATATACACAAATATACATACACCCATCCACCTATATACACACACAAATATACATACACCCATCCACATATATACATACACAAATATACATACAACCACATATACACATACACAAATATACATACAACCACATATACACACATATACACAAATATACATACACCCATCCACACATACACAAATATACATACACCCACACATACACAAATATACATACACCCACATATACACAAATATAAATACACTCACACATACACAAATATACATACATCCACACATACACAAATATACATACACCCATCCACACATACACAAATATACATACACCCATCCACACATACACAAATATACATACACCCACACACACACAAATATACATACACCCACATATACACAAATATAAATACACCCACATATACAAAAATATAAATACACCCACACATACACAAATACACATACATCCACATATACACAAATATAAATACACCCACACATACAAAAATATACATATATATAGGGAGAGAAAGAGAAGAGGCTTACGGTTGTGGTGGTTGTGGCGGCAGCGCAGGTATGTGGTGGTGGCGGCGGCACAGGTATGTGGTGGTGGTGGTGGCGGCGGCGGCGGTGCCGGGCTTTTGGGGGGGGGGAATCGAGAGAGAGACCGAGAGTAGTGAGAGAGAGGCTGAAATGAGTTTTAAATTTTGAGAGTGAGAGAATTAGGGGGGCGGCCGGATTACCTAGCTAAAAACCCAACCGCCTATGATAGCGGTTCGGGTACGAACCGCTGTCACAGGATTTTTTTAATTTTTTTTTTGAACAGCGGTTCAATTGAACCGCTGTCATAGCCCGACACTATGACAGCGGTTCGGGGTGCTGCCTTTTTTTTAATTTTTATTTTCTGAAAAATTTATGACAGCGGTTCGTGGCAAATGATAGGAGTCATTTTTACGTGTTTTTAAGCCCTTTTGCGTTTATGTTTTAGGTTCATTTATCACTTGATTTTGTCACTTGTGCGTTTAATTCGTGCATTAAGTGATTTCAGGCCTTAAGTGGATACAATTGAAGAAAGGGTGGAAAAATGATGTATAAAACAAGTTTACGCCAAGATGTTTCACACCTCCACGACCAAACAAGCAAGAAATAAGCTGGAGTTAGCCAAAATCATGTTTTAGTACCATTTCCGCACACCTGGGCGCCAAATTAGAAACAACCTCCACGTTGGAATGCCATTTTGATATTTTTAGAGACAGAATTGGATGACGTGTCCTTCTACAAAGTTTTAGATCTATGTCTTATCTTTACATGGGTACTTGAATCATCCAATTCGGAGATCTGTGGAGACGTTTATGAATAAAACACTATCCCTGCGCTGGAAAACACGAAAGTGGCAGCTCATGTTCTTGTTAGGTGGAAAACAAGAGAATGGTAGGTGCAAATTCTTGGTAGGTGGAAATTCTTGTTAGGTGGAAAACAAGAGAATGGTAGGTGCAAATTCTTGGTAGGTAGAATTTCTGGTAGGAGGAAAGAAAGAGAAGGGTAGCTCAAATTCTTGGTAGGTGGATTTTTGGGTATTTAAAGGGGAGTGGGGAGCTCACTTGAGACATCAAAAAATCATCCTTTGAGAGTGTGAGGACGAAAATTCAGTTTGGGGAGCATTCTCTTGGTTTTGAGTCATCCTATCATCATACTTGAAGAGCTAAGAAGAGGAAAAGGAGGGATTCAAGCTTCCAATCAAGAATCGATCATCAATCCAAAATAGGGAGTTTCTTAGTTTGATATTCATCTTTATCTATGAGTAATTCTATGTTTTTATTGTTTTCCCAATTTCAATTATGAACTAATTTTCCCTTAACTATGGCCATGTGAAGGCCAAAGTTATGAGTATATATATATGATATTATTCTTCGTATTAATTCTACAATTGCTTTGTGTTTTGATTTTGTGCGTAATTACTTGCATATGTTTGATCGTCATATGTTTGTCATATTGCCTAACTTAATAGTTTGAAAGAATATAAGTTAGGGTGCAAAGAAATCATCACATCATCCGTAAAAAATAGGGAATTGCCCCTAGAGATAGGTAGAGATTCCCGGGTGCAGTTAGCCGGATTTATTCGGGGAAATTCTAGAACTTGAATGCTTGATTATTGATTAAATTCTCGGACAGACATATTTAGAGAACTGTCAATTTATCATAGGATTATTACAGCCGAGACATCGGGTAGTAATTAATTAAGGAATTTTCACCAAAGCAATAGTAGTCTAATAATACGAAGAATAGCTCATATTTATATTAACAAGTAAATTGGTTGAAGCATGTGCCTTAGTTGTTTTATCTCATAAGAATCCAAATCTATTTGCTAAGTCTCGTTTTTACATTTTTATTGTAAATTAATCACAATCTTTTAATTCAATTTTAATTGCTTTTAAATTCCTAGCTTTAAATAATCTTGTCTCTGTGGGATCGATAACTCGGACTTAAAGTCCACTTTATTACTACACACGACCAGTCCACTTGCTGTTTAATACACGTAAGGATTTTTCGTGTCAAGTTTTTGGCGCCGTTGCCGGGGACTTGATTTATTTTAGTTTCAGATTTTATTGCAATTTTTAGCTTTAATTTCTTTTGTCGTTTTATTATTTTCTATTATTCTTACTGTTTTTCTATCTTTAAATTTCTGTTGGTTTGCTTCTTTGTTTCAAACAGGTTGATCTTTTGGTGAATGACTCGAGCCTCAGGAGAGGCTTTAGAGGAATTTGACCCTGAGATCGAGCGTACGCTTCGTGCAAACCAGAGAAATCGAGCTATGGCTGGCAACTTCCCTGATATGAATCTGCCCGAGAATAGAGAATGGTTGCAAAATCTGTTCCAAGCTATGCAACCGGCACTACCAGCACCACCTCCATCTGTTCGTGGTAATCAGCCAGCCCGTGTACACACTACGCCGGGGCCTGTTGTGGTCCCCAATTTTGCCACGCCGAACTTCCACATTCCACCTCACATGTTTAGCATGGTTCAGGCTGAACAATTTATGGTGATCCGAAAGAGTCACCTCATGACCATCTAGAGCACTTCGAGAATGTGTTATCTACCATGCAATTCCACCCAAGAGATCTTGATGCCATCCGCCTCCGATTATTCCATTTTTCGCTTAAGGATAAAGGGACTTTGTGGTACAAGTCGTTGCCCCCACAATCCATTGAAACGTGGGAAGAGTTAGTCGAAGAGTTTCTCAACAAGTTCTTCCCTCCATCAAGGATTAACGAGTTAAGAAGCGAGATCAAGGGTTTTAAGCAAAAACGGATGAATCGTTAGCATCAGCATGGGCAAGATACAAGAGTCTGCTTCGAAAGTGCCCCGATCACAACTATTCAAGAGACGAGCGAGTGCTACATTTCTTTAATGGAGTCCGGTCTCGGATTCGTCACAGACTTAATGCAGGAGCAGGCGGTGATCTTTTGGGTCTCGATAGCAGAACAGTGTGGGCTAAACTAGAGCAGATGGCACGGGATGATGAACTGTACCCTGAAGATGACGATGAGTTTCCTCTACAATCCCGAAGGGTTGCTGTTGCTCAAGAGGTAGAACAAAATGTTAATCTAGAGGCAGAGCTAACCATTAGTGATGTGAACTATGTCGGAAATTCAAACAAGCCTCAATTGAGCTTCCACATACCTGAGAATTTTCCGAAAAGGCCAAATCCCGCACAAAATTCACAACAAGGCATCTACCAAGCACCGAGGCCTCCATTTTACAACAACCAACTCAAAGGCCTGGAAATTTTAAGCCACAAGGTCAAGTTCCAAGACCTTCGACTGTCGAAGAAAGATTGGCGGCTCACATGCAAAAATCAGACGAATCATTCGCAGAGCTTCGATTGATGTTACAGGGTGTTATGACGGGAATGAAAGAGATGCAGCACCAATTTGCACAATTATCGGTTGATGCAGGTGGAAGAGCACCCGGGACACTGCCGAGTGATACAGAGAAAAACCCAAAGAGCAATGCCATGCCATCGCTCTGAGAAGTGGCAAAGAATTGAAAAGTGCACCTCCCAAGCAGTCCAAGTCCGCACTTGAAGAGGACAATGTTCAAACTTTTGATAAACTTGAAAATTCAAATCTGTCTCCCAAGTACGTACTTGACCAGAACCAAGTAAGTACTTCACACAGCTCAAGTACGTACTTGGGGCAGGATCAAGTCCGTACTTCACAGGCAGACAGGGCGTCTTCTGAAACTTTGACTCCTTCTTTGTCTAATCCTATTGAAATACGTCTCCCTTTCCCCCTAGCACATAAAAAGAATAAGAAAGATATGGATAAGAGTTTTCTTAGGATTTTAGAAATTCTTCGAGAAGTTCGAATTAATATTCCTTTTATTGATGCGATTTTGCAGATGCCCAATTACATCAAGTTCTTCAAGGATATTCTATCCAATAAGCAGAAGTGGGAAGGCAATGGAACGGTGTGCTTGACTGAAGCATGCTCAGCAGTGGTGTTGAACAAGTTGCCACAGAAACTCAAGGATCCAGGGAGCCTCACAATTCCTTGCACTATTGGGCAACTCAAATTCGACCGAGTGCTATGTGATTCGGGCGCCAGCATAAATCTTCTTCCTTACTCGTTGTTCCAGAAATTGGGTTTGGGGAATCCAAAGCCAACCTCGATGAGCCTCCAACTTGCAGATCGATCAATCAAACACCCGAAGGGAATCATAGAGGATGTCATCGTGCAAGTTGACAAGTTTTACTTCCCGTGGACTTCGTGGTTCTGGAGATGGAAGAAGATGTTGAAGTTCCTCTCATCCTAGGAAGACCCTTCCTAGCCACAGGTAAAGCTATGATCGACATAGCCAATGGTAAGTTAACTTTGAATGTGGGTGAGGAGAGAGTTACTTTTGACGTATACAAGGTTATGAAGCATGTTGGTGATGATGCGTCATGTTTAAGAATAGATGCTTTTGATCCTTTGATTATTGAGCACTTTCAGGAAAACATCTCTGATGATCCACTTGAGGTATGCATAATGAACTCCACGGATGTTGAGTCGGCCAGTGATAAACAACTGGAAGTTGTTCATAGCTTAGAGAGGCGTGCACAATACCCCACGAAGAAATTTGAGAAGTTGGATAGCCCACTGTCTAGCCACTCCAAACCATCTATTGAAGAGCCACCAACTCTTGACCTAAAACTCTACCCTCTCATCTTAAATATGTTTATTTAAATGACGATGAAACCTTGCCACTCATCATTTCTTCTTCTCTTACAGATCAACAAGAAGCAAGGTTACTGGAGGTGTTGAGAGATCACAAAAAAGCCTTTGGATGGAAGATTGCTGATATCAAGGGGATCAGCCCAGCCATCTGCATGCATAAGATTTTAATGGAAAAAAGCTCAAGGCCCACTATACAACCACAAAGGAGGTCTAATCCTCAAATTCAAAGTGGTGAAGAAAGAGGTAATCAAGTTACTCGATGCCGGCATTATCTTCCCTATCTCTGATAGTCCATGGGTAAGTCCAACGCAGGTAGTGCCCAAGAAAGGAGGTACGACAGTAGTTCGTAATGACAATAATGAGTTAATTCAATCTAGAATTGTCACTGGTTTTAGGGTTTGCATAGACTATCGTAAATTGAATGAATATACCCGAAAAGACCACTTTCCCCTCCCCTTTATCGATCAAATGTTAGAAAGATTAGCCGGGCATGAATATTACTGTTTTTTGGATGGGTACTCCGGCTATAACCAAATTGCTATTACACCCGAGGATCAAGAGAAAACTACTTTCACTTGTCCTTACGGCACTTTTGCTTATAGGCGTATGCCTTTTGGCTTATGTAATGCACCTGCTACTTTTCAAAGATGCATGATGGCTATATTTCATGACATGGTCGAGCAATTTCTTGAAATCTTCATGGATGATTTTTCTGTTTTTGGCTCTACATATGATAGATGTTTGCACAATCTAACCTTAGTTTTGCAGAGGTGTGAGGAGACTGATCTAGTCTTAAATTGGGAAAAGTGTCATTTCATGGTACAAGAAGGAATTGTTCTGGGTCATAAGATCTCCCACAAGGGGATTGAGGTGGATAGAGCGAAAATTGAAGTGATAGCTAATCTTCCACCACCCACCACGGTCAAAGCCGTGAGAAGCTTTTTGGGACATGCCGGTTTTACAGGCGTTTTATTTCAAATTTTTCTAAAATTGCTAAACCCCTGTCTAACTTGACCATGAAAAATGCAGTGTTTGACTTTAATGATGCATGCATGCAGGCCTTCCTCACCCTGAAGGAGAAATTAATCTCATCACCTGTGATGTCCGCCCCAGATTGGAGCCTACCATTCGAGTTGATGTGCGATGCGAGCGACATTGCCGTTGGAGCCGTACTAGGTCAAAGGAAGGGTAAAATCTTTCATACTATTTACTATGCTAGTCGTACCTTAAATGAGGCCCAACTCAATTATGCTACGACTGAAAAAGAGCTTTTAGCTGTCATTTTTGCTTTTGACAAATTTCACTCCTATCTTGTGCTTAACAAAGTAATAGTATACACTGATCACTCGGCCTTGAAATACTTGCTTGCTAAAAAGACGCAAAACCTAGACTACTCAGGTGATCTTATTACTACAAGAGTTTGACTTAGAAATAAAAGATAAAAAGGATCTGAAAATGTAGTAGCTGATCACCTATCTAGACTAGAATTAGTGGATAAGAAAATGGATGAGACCCCAATAGGAGATGAATTCCCCGATGAGCAGCTTTTTACTCTTTCTTCTATTTCAATCCCCTGGTATGCTGATTATGCTAACTATATAGTTGCTGGAATTTTACCCCCTGATTTGACATTTCACCAAAGAAAGAAGTTTTTGAAAGATGTTAGGCACTATCTGTGGGAAGAGCCCTACTTGTTTAAAATTGGTGTCGAGGGAATTATCAGGCGTTGTGTACCCGAGGAAGAAATGACCTCCGTCTTGGCTCATTGCCATGACATGGTGATAGGTGGCCACTTTGGCCCATCCAAGACTGCTGCCAAGGTTCTGCAATCAGTTTTTTCTGGCCTACTTTATTTAAAGATGCACACGCTTATGTTCAAAAATGTGATAGATGCCAAAGAGTAGGTAATATCTCTAGACGACATGAAATGCCTATGAATAATGTGCTTGAATGTGAATTATTTGATGTGTGGGGTATAGATTTTATGGGACCTTTCCCTAGTTCTTGTTCCAATAGGTATATTCTAGTCGCTGTTGATTATGTGTCTAAATGGGTCGAAGCTGAGGCTTTGCAAACTAATGATGCTAGGGTTGTTCTTAGATTTCTGAGAAAAACATATTTTTGCACGATTTGGAACCCCGAGAGCAATTATAAGTGATGGAGGCACACATTTTCGTAACAAGCAATTTGAAAACTTGTTGAACAAATATGGTGTTAAGCATAAAATCTCGACCCCTTACCACCCTCAAACTAGTGGGCAAGTCGAAGTGTCTAATAGGGAAATTAAACGGATTTTAGAAAAAACGGTAAATAGCCATCGAACTGATTGGTCTCTGAAATTAGATGATGCATTGTGGGCTTACCGTACTGCTTTTAAAACCCCTATTGGCATGTCCCCATATCGTCTTGTATTTGGAAAAGCTTGTCATTTACCTGTCGAACTTGAACATCGTGCTTATTGGGCTATCAAATTCCTGAATTTCGATACAAGTGTTATAGGTAATAAGAGGTTGCTTCAACTGAATGAGCTCGAGGAGTGGAGACATGAAGCATACGAGAATGCAAAACTGTACAAAGAACGGACCAAGAAGTGGCACGACAAGCATATTCTACCCCGGAATTCGAGAAGGTGAGAAAGTTCTTATGTACAACTCTAGACTCAAGCTCTTCCCAGGCAAGCTCAAATCGCGTTGGTCGGGACCCTTTCGAGTCACCCGAGTGTATTCTTCCGGAGCTGTGGAGCTTATCACTGAGGATGGACAAGTATTTTTAACCAATGGACATAGGCTGAAACACTACTCGGGCACTGACTGGAGCGCAGACACATTATCTGTCAAGCTCCGAGAACCATCGACTTAAGTCGATCCTGAATAGTCGAGCTATTGACTATAAACAAGCGCTTCTTGGGAGGCAACCCAAGTTTGTAAGTTTTTTTTTTTTCTTTTTTGTTTTTGTTTGTTTAGTTTTTTGTTATGTTTATGTTCAAACATGCACTTTTGGCATGTATGTTTTCGTATGCTTGATGTTTTGAAAAGTTGAAGTGTTAGATATGATAGACATTTGGACCCCATGTTTAGAGATGCTTATTTTACTCGAGAGGAGAAGAAGCTTTGTAACGATGCATTGGAAGTTAAAGGATGTTTTTCAACATCCTTGGTTGTAAGTGTTCTTTTACCGTTACGTATACTTGTTGTAACAACATTGAGGACAATGTTGGATTTGAGTTTGGGGGTAGAAGAGTGCTTATTTTGAACATTGAAAATGCAATGCTAATTTTTAGCTTGAGTTTGGGGGAAAGTTTGTATGATATCATGTTTAAATACTTCTTTGTTGAGAAAATCAAGTATAAATTGTTTTTTTTTATCTTTCCAATTGATGCATTAAATTGATTAACTTGAAAAAAAAATGGCATGATTTCTTGAAATAATTTGAATTTAATGGAACATATATATCTTTGAAATTGCTCATGGAGACCCTAGACTAGGATTGATTTCTTAGATGATTCACATTGCACAATAAATCGAGGGTAGAGGAGTTGAGAGGATAACCATCTTGAGACACTTAAGGAGTTTTCCCGAAAAAATTAACTTAGATTTTTCATAAGGTTATAAGTTGAGTAGTAATTTTTTTATGCTAAACAATGAATTAAAAAGGTTGAAGTTTGGTATGACCACAAGTGGTCAGGCTAATATGTACTGGAGGTGAAAAGTTTCATGCCTATATACTGTACTATTATGCTAATTTGAGCTAAGCTCAAGCCAAAAAGAAGCGAATTGTTTAAAAGATCTAGTTTTATTTCGTGGCCTTTGACACTCGAGTGATTAAATCCTTAGGAGTGTCTTTACACTTAATGCCCCAAAACTATCTAGTTTGGGAGTCATTGATCTAAAGCTTGTTACATGGGTGTCATAGAAAGCCTAATGGAATAAAACATTGCACATGATCTAGCCTTAATGAAGTTAATTGGAAAGTTTCATATGAATTGAAAGTTTGAATGGTTGAGATAATGAAATTTAAATGGCTATGAGATTTTCTATGATTCTTATGCTTTGTGTTTGATCAAAAGTTGATAGATATGGGATTAATGTCCAAAATTTGGTAAGGATGCCTTTCGACTATAATACCTTAGATTTATTTTCACTACACCCTATGGAGTCTTTTCGAGTATTGGTGTCACATGAGCAAAAGTAGTTGATATGTATATATATTTGTGAGCTATAAAAGGATTTTTGTGCCATTTATTCTTGTTAATTATGTTGAGATGTATTCATTTGGTTGGGATTGAAAGTTTGTTAGATTTTGTGGGTATATCTTCTGCAAACCCTCACGAGACTATAACTCGTCCTTTGAGGTAACTCAAAGGTTTAAAGGCTTGTTGCACATGCTAAGTGCAATCGTTTACTCCACGAAAGTGAGTTCGTTTGTTGTTTTTGTTTTTTTCTCCTTTTGGTTGATGATGTTTTTCATGCCTAGAACTTTTATTGCTCGAGGTCGAGCAAATGATAAGTTTGGGGGAGTTGATAGGAGTCATTTTTACGTGTTTTTAAGCCCCTTTGCGTTTATGTTTTAGGTTCATTTATCACTTGATTTTGTCACTTGTGCGTTTAATTCGTGCATTAAGTGATTTCAGGCCTTAAGTGGATACAATTGAAGAAAGGGTGGAAAAATGATGTATAAAACAAGTTTACGCCAAGATGTTTCACACCTCCACGACCAAACAAGCAAGAAATAAGCTGGAGTTAGCCAAAATCATGTTTTAGTACCATTTCCGCACACCTGGGCGCCAAATCAGAAACAACCTCCACGTTGGAACGCCATTTTGATATTTTTAGAGACAGAATTGGATGACGTGTCCTTCTACAAAGTTTTAGATCTATGTCTTATCTTTACATGGGTACTTGAATCATCCAATTCGGAGATCTGTGGAGACGTTTATGAATAAAACACTATCCCTGCGCTGGAAAACACGAAAGTGGCAGCTCATGTTCTTGTTAGGTGGAAAACAAGAGAATGGTAGGTGCAAATTCTTGGTAGGTGGAAATTCTTGTTAGGTGGAAAACAAGAGAATGGTAGGTGCAAATTCTTGGTAGGTAGAAATTCTTGGTAGGAGGAAAGAAAGAGAAGGGTAGCTCAAATTCTTGGTAGGTGGATTTTTGGGTATTTAAAGGGGAGTGGGGAGCTCACTTGAGGACATTAAAAAAATCATCCTTTGAGAGTGTGAGGACGAAAATTCAGGGGTTTGGGGGAGCATTCTCTTGGTTTTGAGTCATCCTATCATCATACTTGAAGAGCTAAGAAGAGGAAAAGGAGGGATTCAAGCTTCCAATCAAGAATCGATCATCAATCCAAAATAGGGAGTTTCTTAGTTTGATATTCATCTTTATCTATGAGTAATTTTATGTTTTTATTGTTTTCCCAATTTCAATTATGAACTAATTTTCCCTTAACTAGGGCCATGTGAAGGCCAAAGTTATGAGTATATATATATGATATTATTCTTCGTATTAATTCTACAATTGCTTTGTGTTTTGATTTTGTGCGTAATTACTTGCATATGTTTGATCGCCATATGTTTGTCATATTGCCTAACTTAATAGTTTGAAAGAATATAAGTTAGGGTTCAAAGAAATCATCACATCATCCGTAAAAAATAGCGAATTGCCCCTAGAGATAGGTAGAGATTCCCGGGTGCAGTTAGCCGGATTTATTCGGGGAAATTCTAGAACTTGAATGCATGATTATTGATTAAATTCTCGGATAGACATATTTAGAGAACTGTCAATTTATCATAGGATTATTACAGCCGAGACATCGGGTAGTAATTAATTAAGGAATTTTCACCAAAGCAATAGTAGTCTAATAATACGAAGAATAGTTCATATTTATATTAACAAGTAAATTTGGTTGAAGCATGTGCCTTAGTTGTTTTATCTCATAAGAATCTAAATCTATTTGCTAAGTCTCGTTTTTACATTTTTATTGTAAATTAATCACAATCTTTTAATTCAATTTTAATTGCTTTTAAATTCCTAGCTTTAAATAATCTTGTCTCTGTGGGATCGATAACTCGGACTTAAAGTCCACTTTATTACTACACACGACCAGTCCACTTGCTGTTTAATACACGTAAGGATTTTTCGTGTCAGCAAACCGCTGTCATATCCCGGCACTATGACAGGGGTTCGGGGCGAACCGCTGTCATAGGTCCAAACCGAATAGCCCTATCACAGTGGTTTTGCAAAACCGCTGTCATAGGTCTGAACCGCATAGCCCTATCACAGCGGTTTTGCAAAACCGCTGTCATAGGTACACTGTAATCGTGTATTTTTGTAGTAGTGCATATACTAACGACAAATTCATGAGTTACCTGCTTACCTTCCACTAACATAGAGATTTAGAAATGGAATGAAATTATTCATAATACACACAATAATACACACACACACACACACACACATATATATATATAAAGTTGAGTAAAGTACTGTTAGCAATCAAGAATTCATTTACGAAAAAATTGAAGATCTATCTTTCAACTTACAAAAGAAGGATTGAAATATATTACTATGATGAATTGGAAGAGCTAGGTATGTCATCTTTAGTATGTAGGAAGAACTCATAGATGGAATTGACTGATGGGGAGGACAAAGATAGTTGCATTATATATATATATATATAAATATATATATATATATATGTGTGTGTGTGTGTGTGTGTAATTATTATTGGCTATTAAAATGGATTTCAAATTTTGGGGTCAAATATAAAGGCATTTAATTTTTAGACTGAAATTAAGGAGGTCATTAATAAATTTAATTAAAATTGTCTAATCATTAAAATAGATTCTAGAAACTGATATATCCTTGACAATTAATAATTTAAATAGTATTTTTCTTATCAGTTCAAACTAAACGTAAATATATCTATGTGTGTGCCTTTGGGGGGGGGGTGGTGGTGGTTGTTATTACATATTTAAAGTAATTTAACAAAAATAATGTTTCTGCATTCAATTGACCAAATCAAAAGTTTTTAATATTAATTAAAATTGGCTTAAATTAAGGAGTTAAAATATATATTTGAAAAATAACCATTTTTGAAATTTGCAATTATGGAAAGATATTATTATTAGAGAGCCTAAACATAAATATAGAAAGAATTTACATGGCACAATATTGAAAGAAGAACTTATCCACCTCATTATCCATGTAGGAAAGAGATGGAAGCATGGGTTTGAATTCATTTTAAATATTATAACTAGTATGTGTTGATTCTGATAATTGAATAATTTTCTTAACCATAATATCCATTTCACTTGACATGGTAAAAAATAGAATAAACAGAAAAGAAATACTTTAATTATTTTTGGAGAACGAAAATCTATTATTCGATAAATAGGAAAAAGGAATAGATTAAAAAATTGTTAAGTGCCATTTTAATTATTATATACTTTTTAAAATTAGGATAAAAATATTTATATATTACCGTGAAAATGAAGTGCAAATGATAATTCTCATAATAATGATGTCACAATTGCATCAAAGTACTCTATCAAAGTTATAATACTAGAGGCAAAATGCATCAAATTCGTATTAGGCTTGAAAGAGAAAAGAAAAAACAAATTAATGACTATTTCACTTTTATTTTAATATCATCTTTCACTAATGTCTGATAAGAAAAACTTGCTCATACTGTGATTCTTCAATTCAAAAACAATAAAATGATAAAAATGATCTAATCAGCTTACGAAATTAAAGTTGCAGTAGATTAAAATATATAAAATAAGATAGTAAAAACTTATTACAAACATTGAGAATAATGAAATCGAAGATCGATCACTCTCAATCAAATTCTTCTACAATCAACTTCACTAAATTGCTTTTTATTCTTTCTAACTATTTCGATTTTCTTTCTAATTTCAATGCTTTGCCTCTTCCGTGGAACCGAATTTTAAAAGAGAAAACAACAAAATCAAAGTAACAAATCATAAGAGATTATTAAGAAAAAATTTATTTTCTTTTTCTTATGCATAAAGGTCTTGCATCTTTCTGGAATAGAGTGGCGGGAAAATGATCAGAAAATATATAGAGCAAATGATAAAATAAATGGGTAAAGGAAGTAAAAAGGGGGCATTATCGATAACAAATGGCTAATCGAGATACCTTTTGAATATATAAGATTTAAGAAAAATGTTATCAAGATAATTAAGGAGACATTATAGGAGTTATTGAATGGAGGAAATCATTAGAGGAGAGACTACAATGCAATACAATCAAGAGCAAAAATGACTAATTGGAGAAAAGTTCAAACTTGAATATTGTCAGTTATGTTATAACAATACGAAGAGTAACATTTATCATATTTAAATTCACCTAAATCAAGGGACTATTACTTTGTAAGTTGGATAAGATTATGTTAGCTTGATATTGACGATTGATTTACCCACACATGATGAAAATTAAAGAATTTTATTGTAAAATGTAATAGAAATGTAAAGTAGTGGATATATATACCTACAATCATAATTTGTTAAAATGTATTGATGCCAAGGTAATACATAAGATACATATATATCATAAACGATCTTTAATTAAGAAAATACTCAAGGAATGGAAATGATAATTATAATTGTAGATTAAAAGGAGGAATAACACGATGTACTGTCTACAATTGTAAGATTCGAATAGAGAATATCATACTTGAGCTTAAAGGGCATAAAATTTAATAAAACATTCATTTCTTCAATTTAATCGGTTAAATACAATTATCATCATATACACAAACTCTAGAGTATACTAAATTTGTAATATTAAAGTTTTTTCGTCTTTCTTCCAAGTTGTCTAAGCTTTATAAGAGACATTTTTTTGGTACAATTTTTTTTATATAAAATGACTTCATAACAATTCCAAACAAATTTTATGTTTTCCGTATGTTGAAAAACCAAAAGTCGCTAAATATTAAAAGTTACATAAAATTATACATACATCTCAACAAAATAGTACTATCACATGAAAAATGTAAAAGGGCCAAAAATGGTTGCTCATAATGGAACTTCAGAAAATTTTGCTAACATCAATTATAACAGAGAATACAATTTAATAAAATAAGGAGTAGAAAATCATAAAAATAATCCAGCTACTATTTTTATTTTTATTTTCACAATCCACAACATATATTTATCATTTTAACATGCAATCCACTTATAGTGAATTAAAATATATTACATTAACAGTTTGATCAAAATTCTAACTTACAAAAAGTTAAAAATTTATTTTACTGCAAATCCACGACTTCAAAATTTATCTTGTAAATTACTTTCCGAAAAATCACAATTAAACATATCAGAAAATTTATAAACACGAAAGATACATCTTCAAATAGAGAATAAACAATTACTCACCAAAAATATGATAGTACAGAGGTAGAGAAGAAAAAAGACAACAATTATCTAAGCGGTCAAATAGAGAAAAGAATAAATATATTAAAATTATTGGATAGAGCAACTGTAGCACAAGTGAAGGATACTCACAACTTGAAGACCACAAAGTGAAAAGAAAGGTTGATCATATAAATAGTGTGTACGTGTGCATTTAGGTGATATAACTGGAAATTGTTAATGAGGGAATTAGGGGCCTAATGGTCGGCATTGATTGACTTTTTTTATAACATGTGCATAATATGATTTAGAATCAATATTTAAATTAGTAACTATTTTTAAAAATTAAGAAAAAGTTTCTTGTATTTTTAAACCAAAAATTAGATAATAATATATAAATGGAAACCTTGTAACAGTTAATTAGAGTAAACCAAATTAATGGATGTTTGATTATGAAAATATTTAAGGGTATGAAAGCGGTGGTTATGATGTAGATTTAAAGGAGGGAATGAATAGATGCTACAGGCGTTTAATTTAGGATTTTGATTTTCACATGTTTTACAAAGAGTAGTGGTGAGTGGACGGTTTTTAAGGAGTTAGTTAAGTTTTAGAAATTCAAAATGGTAAAATAACCTTGTTAGTATATTTACATATGCATACGATATATTACACATTATATAGTAATAATACATAAAATAAAAATTGTTAAAAAGTTGTTCAATAAGATTGGCCCGTGCATGAATACTAAAAACCAGTAATGAAAAAATAACTTAAAGAAATTAACACTAATTAGTCTGAATATAATTATAGAAAGATCGACTTTAATACATAAATAATTTGTAGTAATAGTGAGCTATAATCAAGGAAAACTTAAAAGAACAAATATGGAAAGATGTAAACATGGCAAAATGGAGCAAAACTAACTTATCCATCTCATTGTACACATAGGAAAGAGATAGACTCATAGGTTTTGATTCATTTAATTTTAAACTAGTATTTGCCACGTGCGTTGCACGGGAACAATTATAATTCATAAAGTTAATTTGGTATTATAATTTAAAATTTAATTATATTGTTGAAAAGTTATATCATTGATCATAATTTTGACCGGAAAAAATCACATAATAGAATTAATTACTCTGTGTAAAATGTATCTTTTAAATATTTATTTTTTTGTTTCTATCAATGGGGTTACAGGGGTAAAAACTCTTTTTATTTCATTCACTTTGTTATTGATATTCTATATTGAGAACTTAATAAGTCATGCTTAATATTAACTTCTTCTATTATTCACATTTTGTAATATGAATTAATTTTTAATGTTATTAAGGTTGTCATTAAAATGATTCTATTAGAAAAATAATGTCTATTTTTGAAATAAAATAAAGATTCTTTCTCCTATTTGAAAAAGTATACATAATTTTGTTGAATATATATATATATATATATATATATATAAATACTATATGAGATGATTACGAAAAATATAATTTTTTTTATCACATCCTTAATTAATAACGAAAAAACAGACATTGTTTATCATATATAGAATTTTTTTATAATGGTTAAAGATGTAATTAGGTTCTAAACTGTATTGACTCAACATTCATACATCAGTGCAAAAACTATTGGAACTTAATCATAAAATTTTATTTTATAGACCCAATTTTATAAGAATCCATATATGACAAAATGTTTTATTATTATTATTACTAAATTAATAACGTAGACACGTTGGAACTGAATCATAAATGATATGTGTTTATAAATTTTCTATTTGACACTAAATCATAGACATTCTTTGAGGGGTAACAAAAGAACTTATAAGAAAAAATTATCTTCTTCACAAATTAGAAGTTCTGATTGCTCAATAGTAAAATATGCATATAATTACACAAAGGGCCCAACAACGTAGTAGTACAACATAAAAGAAGATAATATGTCAAATATTAGTGTTCATAAGGACTTCATCAAATTTTACCAACAATGAAAAAATAAATAAAGATAAAACATGATAAACAAAAAGAAATATAAAGACAAAAAAACTATATTAAATTAAAAAATATTCAATACTAATATAATCCAAACTTACAAATAATTTGAATAATAACTTACCAAGAATTTGGAACCTCCAAATTTATCTTGTACCTCTTCATGACAAAAATAAAAAAAGAAAACAAAAGGTTAAACATGTTAGATGAATATATAAACACTACAAAAAGCGTCTTGAAGAAGAAAATAAATTATCAATCACCAAAATAACAATAGTGCTAAAATGGAACAAAAAGAAAACAAAAGTTTACCAAACAATTTATATGAAGAAGAACTATATTTATGAAATTGAACAAATGAAGGAAAAAATGGTAGTGATGGAACTTAGCACTGCAAGACATTAAGCAGGATTAAAAGTTAGCTATATATGAAGCGTATTTTCATGTGGGCATGTATGTGATTCTTTAGAGAGAGAGAGAGAGCAAGAATGACAGATTAATGGTTGTGCATTGCTTGGCTTGGTCTATAATAAGTGAATAATATGATATGAAGAATTTTTTTTAAAATCAAGAATTTGATTAGAAACAAACAAAATTCTAGGACTGACATAAAACACTAACCCAAACTTTTGGTTCTTACCAAATAATCTTGTCGTAGTGTGTATATATATATGTCAGTTATTCTGATAGCATAAATTTTGGAAACTGATGGAATATATGGGAAATCATTGCGATAGCTTAAATTTTGGTAATATATATATATATATATATATATATATATATATGTGTGTGTGTGTGTGATAATCCATATCATAGCTTAAATTTTGGAAACTAATTATGTGATGCCCGGGTTTTCTTAATCTTAGTATATTTACTAATTCGACGACTAGTATTATAATCTCAAGAATTACTCGAGTAAAATGTATTATCCCTTCTCTTGGTAATTATATTGGATGTATACTAATCTTGCTCCATGTAGGGGCTGAATATTAACTCTTATGTGTGAAGGGACCATTAGATGATATACAATATGGTAAGGGCTTAGACTCAAATAGAAAAATTGCCCTCAAGCCCTCCTTACACCCTATATATATACCACTACGTATTGATTCCCTTTTCTCTCATTTTTACCCAACTATTCCCTGGTCCAAACATCATTATTTTTCTCCATTTTAACCTCCTTTAAGCTCATAAACGTTCAAGAGAACTACAACAAGACAAAGCTCAACCCACAACAACATAACAAATCTTACAAGCAAATCCCGCATGAAAATCCAGCTCTGGCAGTGGCGGTAAACTTGATAATTGAGAGATCAAATGGTTTCCATTTTTGGTGTTCCTTATATCAATTTCATCCTAAGAGGATAAGGAACAACACTATGGAATCGTATTTGTTGAATCGGCTACTGAAAATTTCAGAATCGCTTCAAACCTTGCACAAAACTGTCCAGATTTTTAATTTCAGAACTGTGTTCTGTTTTTGCTTGGCAAGAAATAACTCTTCCGGTTGATTGATCATGCATGCAAGACCATTTTTGGAAACCTCTATAAGTTTAGATATCATTACAGGTAATTTTCTTTGAAAATCGTTGAGGAATCATTACAGAATTACATTTAAAACATCACTGCCAGTAGGATCTTTTCAATTCCAGAATCTGTGTTCCATATTCAATTGCCCAAAAACCTCTTTTTCTATGCTTTGATTATACATGCAAAACCATATTTAGAATCCTTATTTAGTTTATATAAGTTTAATGGTAAAGTTTGTTGAAAATTGATGAGAAATAGTCAAAAGAATGGCCATCAAAGGACCTATGCGAGTCTGCTGTTTTGATTTCCAGAAATTATCATTCATGTTCCTTTGTTTTAAAATACCCCTTATTTGGTTCTATTGTAAATTCAAGATAACGACTAGATAGAACTTGGAATGTAGATGTTGTTAGTGGTAAGATTTTTTGAAAATCCATGGTGTAATGTGATCGGAAAGTTGATTTGTCTACAAGGTGACATGACGTGTCTAAATCTTGCAGTTTTGGGATGTTGATTTTGAAGGCCCAATTTACCCTATTTCGGTTAGGTTCTTGAGATTGAATTGAATATTAAAAAAGCTTAGTTATTTGCGAATCTATATATATATTAAGTTAGATGTTTATTGAATTGTTAAAGGGATGAACAAAGGATAATGACGGAGACGCGCGCCAATTGAAGGAGGCACACGGTGAAGCGATTTGGTGCAATCTTGTTCACGTATGAACAATGGAGGTTTTTAGCTTCTTTGATCGGAGTTATTCATATTCCTAAAGATGGGTGACTGTTGGGTAATTGCACTTACGAGATAGATTGAGCATCACTCAAATTCTTGACTTGAGCTTGGTATTTGATTGGACGAGGTGAGTTGCCTCTTAAAATTATAGTTATATGTCTTTCAAAACTGGAAGGAAATTTATCACGTCGTATATATATTTATATACTTTCATCATGCTTTCAATACTTCACATGAAAATGAGTTTCAACACTTTCATAAGCAAATCATGAACTCATTTCATTCACCATTTCATGGTGCTAAATGTTAACTACATGAATAATATCAAAGGCATGTTTTCTGAAAACGATTTCAATGAAAATATTTCTTTGCCAAATATCTTGAAAACTACGTGATTCAAGGATGTTCTATCGTGAGCTGAAAGGCTACTATTGCATCAATCATGATCATACATCGTGGAATCATGGGATTTCAAAAATCATTTCACTTGGTCTTGTGATCATTTGTCGTGATGGTGTTCTTGTGACGTGTTGCATCTCACGTGGTTGTGTTGGGCCCAAGGTCGGGCGATGGATAGGACAGGGTTCGGCCGGTCAAGCATGGGCTTGCGGTCTTAAACAGTTCCCGCTATCCACGTCCAGATCCACGCACCTAGGACGGAGTGCTCTGAGGGTGCATGGGTCATTTTTCGTGTGGATTCCGGATATGACCAAATCGGGCATCGCGAGCCTGCATGGGGAGGTATAAGGTGATGGCTTTTAAGCCCCATGTTTAGGGGTGATAAGGAAGAAGCTACGGAACCTAAAGTGTCATGGGCGAGTCATTGGACGCAGTGATATTGCTACACTACCCCTTCGGCTTAAACGTGACGTGTGTAAATCTTATCGTGATTCACCTATACATGACTTGCGTGTTTCATTGCGTAGTAGTTACTCATTTTATAGTGTGAAAAGCGTATTTTGAAAGGGCATACGCAAGTACTCGTTTTACGCATATTGTATACTTGCATTGAACTGCCTGTTATTTAAATGCATGTTTTAAAACGTGAGTATCATATGACTCGTTGCTTAACCTGTTCTTTTGAACGAAAATCCAATTTTCACTCAGGCTTTCAATGATCCTTGAACAAATCTTTATCATGCATACACGAAAGTTTTGGAGTTTTACCATTTATTGCTTAAATGGTTTTATGCATGCAAATATCATTTTAACTCATCTTTCCGATGATCCTTTGCAAAACAAAAAAAAAAAACTATTATTGTTTTCACCTTATTAATTTATCAATTTTGGGTCTAAAAACTATTTTAAGCACCTTTCACACGTACACTGGCACTCACTAAGCCTTTGCTTACGTATTCACTCCTTCCTTCCAGTTAGAGGTGACTTGAGCAGTGGGTCTGGCTTGGAGGATAATGAGTGTAGACATGGACAATCCTAGACGTGACAAGTGCAGACTAAGACATGGATAGTAAGTTTACGCTATCTGGTTGATGGTGTTATGGTTGGAAACGTACTAGAAGTTTTGAATTTTTGTTTTGATAGACTCACGCTTTCAGATTTTGGCCTTTTAGGGACTAAATTTGGGGGCGTGACAAATTAAATATTAATCTTTTGACCTTATAAAATGTAACGGAAAATAATATATATATATATATATATATATATATATATATATAGGGTCA
This sequence comes from Buddleja alternifolia, assembly GCA_019426215.1. Classification (NCBI taxonomy): domain Eukaryota; kingdom Viridiplantae; phylum Streptophyta; class Magnoliopsida; order Lamiales; family Scrophulariaceae; genus Buddleja; species Buddleja alternifolia. Next base: position 31,070,984 of record CM033398.1, read on the forward strand.
AGATCGAATACATACCTTATATTAAATAAGATATAAGACCCAATCTACACCATTGGATCCATTAAATCCAACAGTCCAAAAAAAAGCAAAAAACAGGAGGAAAAATTAGTTCCAATTGGATCGGGGGTATAATAGTCAAAAAGGAAACAAAAAAGGGCACAAAATCTCCCTAAAATCTCTCAAATTGAAATGCACAAAAATCTCCCCTACAATCTCTCAACTTGTTGCCAAAATTATACATTCCAATCATTATATGATATCATTCCGATTGGATCGACTTCCAAACATCATCTTGATTTGGGATATTGATTCGTTCTTCAGAAGAGACATTTTTTTTTAATGGTGGAATTGAAAAAGGCATTTTGAGAGAGCCATTTCTTGGAAGACATATCAGCTGAAAGTGTTCTTGGAATGGAGGCTGCGGAGTTGGTTGATCCTTGGCAATGATCAGAGCGAAGAAATAGTAATCATTCTTTGTAGTTTCATTGGTGATCCTTATCTAATATTTCCAGTGCAAAAAATCAGCAGGCATAGTAATTCTTGCAACCCGTGAATTTTGTGATAATAAGTTCTTTTGTTAATTTACACTCCCATTGAGAATAATAATGTAATAAAACTTTGTTACAGTTGTTGTAAGGTGTAAAACTGATTTTGAGATTTATTTCTTCTATTATAAACCATCATACAATTATTATTTTTTTGGTGAATATCATACAGTAGCTTATGAACCATTATACAGTTAATACAACGGTGATATACAGTGTGTGATTAGTGACATACAATTAGTGATTTCAACTATTATACAGTATCTTATAAACAACTATATAGTATGTTATAATACATTATACAGTATCTTATAACCCATTATACAGTGTATGTGTATACATCATACAGTTACAATCTTATAAATCATTATGCAATATCTTATAACTCAATATACAGTATCATATAAACCAATATACAATATCATATAACTCATTATACAGTTGCAATTTGCATGTATATAATGCATGTTAACCAGTGTTGGTGTACAATAGAGTTCGCACTGGGATTAAAATACATCCTCAGAGTCAACTAATTTGTGATAAATTTCAATTCATATAAATGCATGATTTGGGTGCAGTATATGAATATGTAGTAGAATTCATCAACTTTTATATAACATTATATTATATTAGAAGTACATGTGTAATTCTTAAAGGTGATCAAAATATTTTCCCAATATTTAAATTACAAGAGTTGATGCGATAACTGCCCGGACAGTAGCTAGTGATTAATTTATAGTTTTCCATTTGTATCACGTAATGTTTGAATTCGATGTTTGAAATCAACTGTATATTGGTTTATATGATACTGTATATTGGGTTATAACATACTATATAATGATTTATAAGATTGTAACTGTATGATGTATAAACACACACTGTATAATGGGTTATAAGATATTGTATAATGTATTATAACATACTGTATAGTTATTTATAAGATACTGTATAATGGTTTGAAATCACTAATTGTATGTCACTAATCACACATTGTATATCACCGTTGTATTTACTGTATAATAGTTTATAAGCTACTGTATGATGGTTTATAATAGAAGAAATAAATCTCAAAATCAGTTTTGCACCTTACAATAACAAAGTTTTATTATATTATTATTCTTATTGGGAGTGTAAATTAACAAAAGAACTTATTATCCACAAAATTCATGGGTTGCAAGAATTACTATGCCTGGTGTAATTCTTAAAGGTGATCAAAATATTTTTCCAATTTTTAATTCTGACATCATCATCAATATCAGCACATCATGAATCTGCTGGCGCTGGTGATTATTACATATCTGCTGATCAATTGCCAATTACATTTGATCATGTCGCTGCTGCATTTTCATCAGGGTCAGATCATGGGGATGCGATTTCTTCTGATGTATATTCTTGTTCCGCAAGCACTCACAGTCACACTATCAACATGGATCATTTGATGGTGGATTCTGTTAATTTTGACGATTTTCTTCAATTGAATATGAATTTAAGATTTTCTGTATCAATCGTAACTTTTTGGGAGCTGAAATTGGAAGGAATAATTAAAAAAGGAAGATGAATTTGTTATTGCATATAATAAGGGATTTGATTTTGATCCTGCTTGTTATTTGCATGGGTTTGTTAGACCTATTGACTAAAATGCCCCTATTATCATTGAATTAAAGATTAAAACTGAAATAATGACTTTAATTATGGACCTTCGGATCAAATGGTTTAAATGGTCTAGATTGGGTCTTATATCTTACCTAAAGTATATGGATGTATTTGATCCACATCCTATATATATATATATATAATTACATCATATATGTCGACATGATTGAAAAATAAAAGGACATAAAACAAAGATGTACATTTTTATATCATAAATGAGATTTGACTAATGGTAAGAAATTAAAAGTAAATACAAAAGGAAAAGTAGGTTACTTACATTGGTTGAAAACATGGGAGTTTTAAATAAATAATACAACAATAAATAACAATTAAAAAAATAATACAAGAAAAATTCGGATCAGAAAATAGCACATTCTGCACCCGGGCAGCGCGGAATGGGCAGATTCCGCACTGCTCGAGCGTGGAATATAATTAATTTTTTGTTTATATATAGCTGCCCATTCCGCGTTGCCCGAGCGCGGAATGGACATTTTTTTTTTACTTTTTGCCCATTCCGCGCTCAAGCAGCGCGGAATGGGCAATGGTCAACGAGATGAAGAAGAATATGTAATTTCCGAAACAGAAGAAAAATTACCGCTGCCCATTCCGTGCTGCCCAAGCGCGGAATGGGCATAAATGGGGCATGTTAGCCATTAGATGTAATTTTTCTTCTATTTCGGAAATTACATATTCTTCTTCATTTCTCTCACTTCTACTTCATCTTCTCCAACTTTTCTTCATCTCATCTTCATCTTCTTCATCATTCTCAACAATATAAGGTAAATTTTACGTATTATTGCTTTATGAAATATGTAGTTCGAATTTTTGTATAATTTATGGTTTAAATTTGTGAAGTTTTGTAGTGTAATTTCGAATTTGGGCTTTAGATGTAATTTCGATTTTTTGTGGAATTTTGTAGTGTAATTTCGAATTTAGGGTTTAGGTGTAATTTCAATTTTTTGTGGAAATTTGTAGTGTAATTTTGAAGTTATGGTTTATGTGTAATTTCGAATTTTTGAGGGATTTATCAATTTAGGTTTAAATTTGTGGAATTTTGTGGTGTAATTTAGAATTTAAGGTGTAGGTGTAACTTCGAATTTTCATGGAATCTATCAATTTAGGTTAAAATTTGTGGAGTTTTGTAGTTTAATTTCGAATTGTGGTATAATTTTGATATAATTTGTTTATTTTTGATTTTTTAACTCTAATTTTGAATTATCATGTTATTCTTGAATTGGTAGCTATAATCTTGAAATAGTAGGTTTAATTTTGAATTTTAAAATATAATCTCCAATTATTAGTTATAATCTTAAATTTTTTAGGTATAATTTAGGGTTTAGGAGCTATAATATCAATTTTAGGTATAATTTTTTAATTAGTATGTTGAATATCAATTATTTTTTATCTATAATCTTTAATTTTTATGTATAATTTTCATATTACAGGTATAATTTTGAATTGATGTGTATAATTTCCAATTAGTAGGTATAATCTTGAATTTTTAGGTATAATTTCAAATTATAGATGTATCGATTAATTTTGTCACATAAGTTTATTTTTTTGTGACGTATGTGTTTGAATTTATGAAATATTAATTTGTATTATTCTAATTAGCTCAAGTATTGTTTTAATTGAAAATAATTTTTTATTTTATTTTAATGTAGGATAGCATAGCAGTTTGTTGATCATATATATGTCCCGATAGATGGTAGGGTGTTGACCGGGCAGGCAAATCATATGTCCAAGCAAGTTCGTGAGTTCCCCGATTTCATGTTCCGTGCTAGACGGGCGGACAATGTGTATTTTAGTAGTGCTTGTGGAAGGACCCCACATAATCGAGTCTTGTTAAAGCTGCAACACATGGGGTTATATCGGGTATACAAGTTAGGGCCATGGACATATAATATGGGTCTTGTAACTGCGCTAGTCGAGAGATGGCGCTTGGAGACCAATAGATTTCATTTCAGAACTGAAGAGGCTACGATTACTCTTCAGGATATTGCTGTGATATTTGGTCTACCAGTCGATGGTTGACCTATAATAACTAATCGTGTGTTCCGAAGTTATGATGAGTGTGGAGCTTATATTTTGGAACAATTAGGGTTTGAAATGACTAGGCCAGATTTTGAAAAAAAAGGTTATCAACTAAAAATCGCGAAAATTGTTGACCATGTGACCTCGGCTGCTGCCCAAATCATCTCTGAATCTGACGAAATGCAAGTCGACCAGATAGCCCGTTGTTGGGCGCTTATGTTGCTTGGCGTGTTGTGTCCCAACACCACCGGAGATGTTGTTTCGGTACTATGGTTGACATTATTTGAAGATATTAACGCAACAAACACCTATAGCTGGGGAAGTGGTGTATTGGCATGGCTATACCAAGGGCTAAGCAAAGCATCCAATATAGGTCAGAAAAATATAGATGCTTGTGCGCCACTGTTACAGGTGGGGAGAATGATTATTTAAATATTGTTATGTTACTTCTTATGATAATTCGTGATTTTTAATCATGTGTATATATTCATTAACAGATATGGGTGTGGTCCAAGATTTTGGTTGTCAGACCTAGTAAGGTTCCTAAACCGGTGCCGAGAATTGACGAGCATGGCATTGCCTGAGCTCCTTATGGTGCACGGTCATTTACTGCTATTTTCATGAATTTTAATTAATTAACAATTTTAACTAAGAAAACCCTTATTTTTGTACTTAATTGTGTGATTGATGTTTAAAGGTGGTATCGCCCTGTTACAAATGACATTGTTGTCCCTCACAGTTTTCGGACAATTAGAGATGGACTTGATCAGATGGCCGCAGGACATGTGAGTGAAAAAATTATCATAACGTTTTTATATTATGATATTATATCCTTCTGTATTAAATTTTTTTTAATACATTTTTTATATTTCAGTTTGTTTAGACTCCATACAATTTCAATGATGAAGACATCGGCGAGTCGCCACCTGAATGCTTGGACATTGTTGTGCGGAAAGCATCTGTTTCGATGATATTCTTCGATGTCGTGGAGCATCATCATCCTGAACATGTTTTGCGACAGTTTGGACTCCGACAAAATATTCCACCTCTTGTTGCACCTGTTCGAAGGAGGGAATGTAGGGGGAAGAATATAGATTGGGAAAACAAAAACGGTCCCCACATTGCAATGTGGAATGATCGGGGCAATAGAACTATGACTGAACAACCTATTTAGGGTAGAGATGACACAGAGCTGGAATACAACAAGTGGTATGATATAATCACTCGTCGTTATATTTCACCCACCTTGACTAGGAGAATACTGGGACATCAAACAGAGTCAGCCCCTCTATTGCAGAATGTGGTTAGTAAATATACTTATTGTTCTAATATAGTTGTTTTTTCTATGATTTTTTGCTTAACTCTTTTCAGTATAATAGCATGCAAGGGCTGCAAAATACTATTGAAAAAACCCCTCAAAGTAGACATGGAGTTAGGAGGGTACTTGGACAGGTGCGATCGAGTCTCACCGGCCTCGCAAATTTGGTCATATGTGGACGTGGTGACGATGTAGCATCTGGTTCTCACAGTCATAGACATGGAGGAGAATCCATGCTTCCACAGAGGAGAAGCCGGAGTGCATTGGAAGACTCCGAAGGTATAGAAGATGATGAGGATGAAGATGTAGAAGATGATGAGGATGAGGATGGACCATCCTCTTCAGCCCCGACTTTTGCACGTCAGGAATTACAAAATCCAAAGGGGAATTTTGTACAGTTTCAAAACGCCCAAACAAATGACCCGTTGTAGAAGCACCTAAAAATGCAAATCACAAAAAATTAAATTGTTTTACATTCTGCAAAAAAAAAAAAAAAATAATATACACAAATATGAAATTTGGTAGTAAATATGATGACACAATGTAAATATAAGAATAAATTACCTTGATGCAAATCATGAATTGTAGAACTAGAACTCCCCACACCACTTGAAAAAAATCGTGAAACTCACGATTTTCCCACACATGTGATTGTGACTGCGTATTTAAATCTGGTACCGTGGGCTGTGTAAAATACGGTATGAATTGGGGTGGCTGTAACGACGTCACTTGGGTTAACGACGATCTGTATTGACCCTGATGTTGAATTGGTTCTTCTCAATATAAAGCTTGACGAATTCATGAACAATGTTAGGATCCAAGAAAAACACTAAAGTATCATCGTCTTTGATCTCCATTTTCCTCTCCCTCATCACATTTCTCTTTTCAAATTCAAATTTTAAAATTACTTTTAATGACAAATGATTTGGATCGGTTCTTGTTCTCGCATAGAACTTCTCCAGCAATTCAGCATATGTGATCGTACGACGTATTCTCATGTTAGTGCTTGGATGAGTGTTATATCTCATTGAATTTGAGTCTTCAATAATTTGACCATCCGTGTATATTAAAACATTAACTGTGTTTGCCCTCAACATTTTCTATATAATATCAAAATTCAAACCATAAATTAACACTAAATTCAAAATTATACATACAAACTATAGTTCAAAAAATGAAATTATACTTTTATAATACTAATTAAACCAAAAAGTTATAACTACTCATTCGAAATTATAAATACTATGTAAACCTAAACATTTGAAATTATACTTCAAACTTATATGGAAACATAAATTGTATTTAACATGATATAATAAACTAACAATTATATCAAAGTTCAAACCACAAATGCTAAATTCGATATTATACATACAAAATATCACTAAAAATTCAAAATTATACATACAAATTATACCTAAACATCCAAAATTACATACATACAAATTATACCTAAACATCCGAAATTATATACATACAAATTATACCTAATCCGAAATTATACCTAAAATTTATATCAAAGTTCAAACTAAAACATACCTAAACACTAAATTCAATATTATACATACAAGATATAACTAAAAATTCAAATTAGACGTACAAATTATACCTAAACATCCGAAATTATGCCTAAAAATTATATCAAAGTTCAATCCATAAATATTAAATCCAAAATTATAATACAAATTACACTTAAATATTTGAAACTAAAACCTAAAAATTGAACTAATTTAAACTCTAATTTGATTCGAATTAACATAAATTCTACAATGTAATTTATAAATGAATTTAACAAAACAAAAAGAATATGAAAGTAAAAAGATTACCTTAAATTCTTAAATTTGGAGAGGAGAACTTTTGGAGGAAGGATTTGTTTGGAGAAATTGTAGAAAGAAGCAATTGGTGTGAAGAAATTGTAAGAAGGAAGAATTTGTAAGAAGCAAAGAAAGAAGAAAAAGATGTTGCCTTGACGTTGTGCCCATTCTGCGCTCGGGCAGCGCGGAATGGGCAAAAAGTAAAAAAAAAATAAAAAAATAGTCATTCCGCGCTCAAGCAGGGCGGAATGGGATATAAAATTTAATTACATTCCGCTCTCAGGCGCGGAATGTGATATTTTCTGATTCCGAATTTTTCTTGTATTATTTTCATAATTTTTATTTATTTTTGTATTATTTATTTAAAATTTCCCTAGAAACATATGTTAATTAGACATAACCGATAGCCCAAATTGAAGGAAGAATACAGAGTGATATTTTTAGAAAGATTAGAATTAAATTAAACGTTACAAAAATAAAATAATGAGTTAAGCAATATAACACACACACACACACATATATATATATATATATATGTAGCTTACATATATAACTTAAATAATATATATGTATATATATACATATATGTATATTACCATACTAAGATTAATAACTTAAATATGGAATTAAGTCTACGTGGCACAATTGAGCAAAACTAACACATCCACCTCATAGTCCATATAAAAAAGAGATGGAATCATGGATTTGAATTCATTTTAAATATTATAATAAAATATTATAATAAGATAAGATAAGATTAACCAAAATAAATATTAATTTGCAGTAATCATAATTAAATGTTAAATAGCTTCGAGTTCAAAATTTAATTTTCGTGCTAACGCACGTGTTATTAACTAGTAACGCAAAAGGTGGGCCAAACCACGTAAAATACTAGCACAGCAGGCCCATGATTTGTGTACCGCCTCTGAATTGAACTGAACACCTATTCAAAATTTGGGCTAAATTAGGGTTTTATTGACAGACCAGCAGCAGCTAGAGTTCCATTGTCTTGGTAAGCTCTTGTACCTTGGAATTTGATACACTCGTGTGATTTATGGACATGTATAACATGCATGGCATTTTGAAATTGCTCTGTTTTAGGTCAAATTAGGATTTTACTCTTCGCAACAAGTTGAAGTTGCGGTATGCTTTGAATTCTCTGTGCTTATTTAAGTAGCTGCAAAATTGGAATTTATAAAGCGTTTACAGTGCCGTTTGTCATGGAATTTGGCTTACCATTTGCATCAGCACCCTCATTTGGTTGTTTGTGTGTTATTAATCTGGATTGTATGGTTGCACTTGTACTGTATGTATATTTTTATAGCCACTTTGGTTTAATTGGATATTACATAGTTCATGTGTCTAGTTGTATTTTCTAGGTGAAAAATCACTCTTTTTTTTCTATCTTCCATGTTTCTCTCGCATGAACTCACGTATTCATTGTTGCTTGCTCATCATCGAGTGCGCCTGGAAAGAATTAGAAGGATAAAGAGGAGCTACTTGGCAATGAATTAAAAAATATCTTTATTTTTCAGGTTGCGGTTTTACAGATTAGCTCCGGGTATTCATACAAACTGGGAGAATAAAAAATTGGGATCATTTAAGGGTGAAGGCTAAATTTTGAGGAGCGGAAGATGGACGAATCTCTTGCATCCCAGAAAAGGAAACAACCGGAAGAGAATTTAAAGGACAAGCAGGAAGTTCCTGTGCAAGAATCTGCCTCTAAGAGACGTAACTTAGCTAGAACATGTGTGCATGAGGTGGCGGTTCCAAGCGGATATTCTTCAAACAAAGATGAATCAATTCACGGCACCCTCGCAGATCCCATTTATACGGGGGAAAGGGCAAAAGCCTACCAATTTAAGCTTGATCCTTTTCAGGAGGTTTCTGTGGCTTGTTTGGAAAGAAATGAATCGGTTTTAGTCTCTGCACACACTTCAGCAGGGAAAACTGCCGTGGCCGAGTATGCCATTGCCATGGCATTTCGGGAAAAGCAGAGGGTCATATATACTTCTCCATTGAAAGCTTTAAGCAACCAGAAGTATAGAGAGTTGAGCCAGGAGTTCTCAGATGTCGGATTGATGACCGGGGATGTGACGCTCTCGCCTAATGCAAGTTGTTTGGTGATGACTACAGAGATTCTGAGAGGTATGCTTTATAGAGGTTCTGAGGTGTTGAAGGAAGTTGCTTGGGTCATATTTGATGAGATACATTACATGAAGGATCGTGAAAGAGGTGTTGTTTGGGAAGAAAGTATTATTTTCTTGCCCCCTGCTATTAAGATGTGTTTCTTTCAGCGACAATGTCAAAGCTACTGAATTTGCTGAATGGATATGTAATATACATAAACAGCCATGTCATGTGGTTTATACAGATTTTAGACCTACGCCCCCAACATTATGTTTTCCCTATGGGTGGTTCTGGTTTGTATCTTGTAGTTGATGAGAATGAGCAGTTTAAAGAGGATAATTTTTTGAAGCTTCAGACACTTTCACAAAGCAAAATATCTCTGACGCGAATAAGAGTGCAAATGGCAAACCAGTGGCCGAATTGCGAAAAGTGGTACCGGTTCTGGTGGTTCTGACATATACAAAATCGTCAAGGTGACTGTCTAGTATCTGCCGCTGCGCCGCTTTCCACTTTTCCATTGATGGTCTATCAATATTCCTTATATAAGCAGACAAACTATTCAGTTATTCCGACTTTATACCGCCTTTCATTCACTTCCCGTCCGTATTTAATATACTTTGTCTTTATTCATCTTCGCATCTATACATTGTTTTTTATGGTACTCATATCCCAAATTGCCGATTTTCCAGATGATAATGGAGCGGAAGTTCCAACCGGTCATAATTTTTAGTTTTAGCAGAAGAGAGTGTGAACAACATGCCATGTCAATGTCCAAGCTTGATTTCAATACGCAAGAGGAGAAGGATGTTGTGGAACAAGTGTTTAAAAATGGAATCCTCTGCTTGAGTGAAGAGGATAGAAACTTGCCTGCGATTGAATTAATGTTGCCGTTGCTTCAGCGAGGCATTGCTGTTCACCATTCTGGCTTGCTTCCTATTATTAAAGAACTTGTGGAACTTCTCTTTCAAGAAGGGCTTGTGAAGGCTCTATTTGCCACAGAAACGGTACTATTATCTCCGTCAATCTGATATTAAACTCTTAAGAAAAAACATATGAGCTCCCCATTGTCAAGGGACTAAGAGTATTATCCAAGATCTTATAACATTCCCATAAAGTTTGTTTCCTATACTCCACATTGACTGCAACTATTTTACGTGCAAATCTTTGAGGGATATTTTTCTATATTAAGAGTCTTTTAGGAAAATTTTATATGCTTTATGAAATTTAACTTTCACGTGTGACAGTTTGCCATGGGGTGAACATGCCTGCAAAAACTGTCGTTTTACAAGTGTCAAAAAATGGGATGGTGATAGTCATCGTTGTATTGGATCTGGTGAGTATATCCAGGTGAGTAGTTTGTTCTTTTCTAAAAACACTTGTACAGCATCTACTTTCAGTATCACTATTGACATATATGCTCATCTTGTAGATGAGTGGTAGAGCTGGACGTCGTGGTAAAGATGATAGGGGCATATGCATTATAATGGTTGATGAAAAGGTAAGCTCCATGCTGCCTCTATTCGTGTCAGTGAAACACATTGGGGATTTATCAAACTTCAGTTGTGATAAATTCCAGTGGAAGATTGTTAAAGAGAAGAGTTACTTTTTATGTTTCTAACCATTTGTTCTAACCTGAATTTATTAGAAATTTGTCTTGTTGTTTGCTGAAGCATCTGAACAATGGCTAATGCCTATGTGGACCTGTATACTCATTCTTATCATGGATTACATTATTTTATTACTTTTTAAATACAAGTGGAAGGTGTAACTTATAGAAAAAACGACTAAAGAGACCAAAAGCTCACTAGTTTTTCTATGATTGATCACTGTGCGTTCTAATTAGCAAGCATCGTGTGATGTATTTCAAGACTAAGGATTAAACAAGTATTAAACATGTCCAGTTTGCCAAAAAGATGCATGGCAACTTTGAACTGATGAAGAGATTAACATTCTTAATAGTAGCGAAAAGGGAGGGGGATGAAGAAAAAAGAGGTATGGGTTTTCTGAAAAGATAAAAAATCTGTTGAAAGGCTATATGATTGGGCGAAATGAAGCTCATCTGAGCTGTAAGTGAAAGAGACTAATACTGATTGTTTGTGAAACTCAATTATCAATAGCTATTTATTTTGTCTTCCTGATTGGCTATTTTCTGTCGTCTTATTCATTTGAATCTGAAGCAGTCGACCTCTAATTTGCAGTCAGTGAAGCTATTCTAAGGATAATAGATGGTGTTTAGTGGTTTCAACTAATCTTTTACTTTAACATTTAAAATCGTTCCCCTTTTCAACATCAGATGGAGATGAATGTCCTCAAGGACATGGTTTTGGGCAGACCAGCACTTTGGTCAGTACTTTCAGGTTGAGCTACTACTCATTCTGAATTTGATGAGCCGTGCTGAGGGTCAATTCACTGCTGAGCAGTGTATCAGACATTCCTTTCATCAATTTCAGTATGAGAAGGTTTACTTGAACTAAAATTTCATCTATGCTGATAAATTATATACAATGGCTAACAATTTACAACTTCTGCTTTTAGGCTTTACCTGACATTGGGAAAAAGGTCTCAGAGCTGAGGAGGAAGCTGCCGTGCTTGATGCTTCTGGAGAGGTAGAGCTTTGCTTTCTTCTCAACCTTGGAATGTGTGTTTGGGTTTGTACAAAAGTAAATCATCTTGTTTCCACTGCTAGGCTGAAGTTGCTGAATATCATAAATTAAAGCTTGAGGTAGCTCAACTTGAAAAGAAAATGATGGCAGAGATAACGCGGCCTGAAAGAGTTCTCTCTTTCCTTCTACCTGGTAGGCTGGTATGTTCGAGATATATGTTCTTCTACGTTAGCTTTGACCTAGAGTGGTGTATGTTCTGTAAATTGTTGTTTTATTACCACCTGTTATTTGGTTACATGATCTTCTTCCTTAACCATGACTTTGTTGTTAATTTCTAAGATTCTGCTCATTTACTGCATTTTTCATTGTTGCTAAGTTTGATGTTTCTATTTCAGATTTGTCTTTTTATTAAGTCTCTGTCTACATCAAAAAATATCCACACATCTAGAATTTTCTTACTGCCTCTAATGTGTTCCAGTTGCATGTTAATCAATCCTTATGACATATTTGAGTCATTACAATTTCTTTTAGTTGTGTAGATATGGTAATGTTTAACAACTTCATCTGCCTTTGGCTCACTTGTGCTCTGAGTTCTTTTCTTGTTTCTCATTCGCTCTCTGAGCTACTTCTGTAAAATGGCAGGTTAAGGTGAGGGAGGTGGAACAGATTGGGGATGGTGTGTTGTAATCAATGTGGTTAAAAAACCAACAGCTGCATCAAGTTCTTTGCCTGCTTCACTTGCTTCATCACGTGGTAATAGTTATATTGTGGATGCCCTGCTTCACTGTGCCGTCGGCTCTAGCGAGAACGGTTCTCGCCCAAAACCTTGTCCTCCTCGTCCTGGAGAAAAAGGTGAAATGCATGTGGTGAGTTGATAATTTTTAAAGGGAGAATATTCTGCTGTCTTAATGCAGTTTGCATGTACGGTAAAGCGAATTTCTGCGAAGTTATGCAATTTTTTTTTCTTTTTCTCAGGTTCCTGTCCAGTTGCCTCTTCTTTCTGCAGTTAGCAACTTGAGAATATCTGTTCCTTCTGACTTGCGTCCAGTAGATGCTCGACAAAGCATTCTCCTTGCTGTGCAAGAGCTTGAAAAACGCTTTCCCCAAGGCCTTCCAAAGCTTAATCCTGTGAAGGTGTGCGCTTGTTCTTCTGATGCTGAATATTAATTGGCAAACTACTTTGCACCATTAATTTGCTAAAGATCATCATGCTGATGATTGTGGTCAAAACTTTCATGCCTATTTTTATAGAATAACCCTCTCTCTAATTCTCTAAACTATGTGTCACACTTTTACTCTTCAACAGTTGACCTGCAACAAGAATATCTTAATAGTTGGGAGTATTTATTGGTTTTTATCTTTACTTGCAAAACCAAGTTGTTGCGCAAGTTTGCATGATCGGTCTAGCCTTGTCAGTTCTATTCAATGGACCTTACGTGGAGAAATTTATGTGTTCATTCTACGGATTCTTCTGTAGTGAAACTAGAATCTGAGTGTCCACTAGCAGAAGTTTCATGAGAATCCAAGTCAAAATTGGAAACTGGACGGCTAGAGACAAAAGTTGTCACTAAACAATTAGATAAAGTGCTCTTGTGATTTTTTGTCCCCCACAATAACCACGTCAGTATGTGTATCATGACAGTGTCTTGATCTACTCTATCGCTTTTGAGGATAAGTTAATTGTTTCCTCTGCCCCGTCTGTCACAACCTGCACTAATATGTGTAAAAAGTTTGTATTTCAGTCATATAATATCCTTGCCTTTTATGGAAGTTTTTATCTTGGTCTTACAGAAATACATCAATATCCTCAAAAAACTTGTCGTGTGACAGGTCTGCACATATTTGCTAGATTAAACAAAGGTGATATGTAGTTATAATATATGTACACTTTTGTCAGGATATGGGAATTGAGGATCCAGAATTTGTAGAGTTGGCTAACCAAATCGAGGAACTTGAACAGAAATTGTTCTCTCACCCACTGCATAAGGTTTGTCAGTGAATTCCTTTTTTATCTTCTATAACGTCTCTTTCACGTTGCTTATTTTCCTACTTAAGGCAACAAGTATTGACAGGTCTTCTTGGAAAAAACATTCAAAGTACTTTTTTTAGGTGTTCATCTAATTGTTTTGTAAATTGCATTGATGTTATGCAGTCTCAAGATGAACATCAGCTTAAGAGTTTTCAGAGAAAAGCAGAAGTGAACCATGAAATTCAACAGCTAAAGACGAAAATGCGGGACTCTCAGGTACTTGTCTATTGTTGGATATGCTTCTTTATCTGGGAGTTATGGATTGCCAGAGTTCTTGCTTCTATCTCTCTCTCTTTGTGCATTGTATTTAAAGTCTCATTTTCTTCATCTTCTGGTTTTGTGGTTCTAAGTAGAATCTACTTCCTGTATTATGTAATTGGATGAACTTAAGAATTTCTGCTTCGTGTAACTAATCACAATAATACCTCCTCACTTATTTTCAGCTTCAAAATTTCGTGATGAACTTAAAAATCGATCACGGGTCTCAAAAGACTCGGGCATATGATGGTGATGGTGTTGTTCAGTTGAAGGGACGGGCAGCCTGCCTGATAGATACTGGAGATGAGCTCCTTGTCACTGAATTGATGTTCAATGGTGAGTTCTCTATATGATATTCCGAAATTCATGTCTACTCATTTTTTGCAAGGTCTATTGTGGGTAAGAATTATTCTTTATGTGCTGTAAATACGATGCCTTTTACGTGGAAGCCTTCACATGTAGTGCTGTTTTCTGTCATCTGTCACACCACCATGTCTGCTGTATCATGGATACAATTTTCATAGCAAAACATTTAAGCTTTTTTTATTTGTTGTTGATTTTTTTTAACCTCAAATTAATGTGAAGAGTGAAGACCTCGTTTCCCTGAATGAAGACAAAATATTTGATCAAGGACATTAAATAATTATACGAGCAGGTACCTTCAATGATCTTGATCATCATCAAGTTGCAGCTCTGGCAAGTTGCTTTATTCCAGGGGACAGATCGGGTGAACAAATACAGTTAAGAGCCGAACTTGCTAAACCATTGCAACAACTTCAAGAGAGTGCCAGAAGAATAGCTGAGGTGTTTTGGGCTATAACCTGAAATCTGTTTTTCCTATATTCTCTTTCTGAATTGGGAAATTTTCCCTGAAAGGAAAATGTTTTATTTACAAACATGTTAAATGACAACCCGAAAATAAATTTTGTTGCAGATACAACGTGAATGTAAACTCGAAGTAAATGTGGATGAATATGTTGAGGCATCAATTCGACCGTTCTTGATGGACGTGATTTACTGTTGGTCCAAGGTCAGTTCATCCAATTAAAGTTAGTTCCGTTTAGTTTTGTCGTTGATTAAGTTGATAATTTATGACCATTTTAATTTATTTTTTCCAGGGAGCAACATTTGCAGAAGTTATCCAAATGACCGATATTTTTGAAGGTAGCATCATACGGCTAGCAAGAAGGCTTGATGAATTTTTAAACCAGGTAATCCTTTAGTAATTAGTACTACACGAAATTAGAGAAATCTGAACATAAAAATTAGTGTGTAGTGAATAATTAAAGAAAGGCAAAAAGCCAATCATATTAATTATCATTTCTGACTCCTGTAGTTGAAATCTGCTGCTCATGCCGTTGGAGAAGCTGATTTAGAGAACAAGTTTGAAGCAGCTAGTGATAGCTTCGACGTGGGATAATGTTTGCAAATTCATTGTATCTGTGAAGATGTTTCTCCATAAGCGACGGCTGGCGCCACCTGGGACGAGTCTCGTTTCATAAGCTAATACTGTTGTTGGACGCCATTGTAGTTTTAAATTTGTAGTAGCCTTTTCAGTTAAAAAGGTCGAAAGGGTAAAGGAATATTGCTAGGTTATATTCATACATTTTGCTTTTGCTCGAGTGAACACGCCTTTGAGTGGACCAGGAATGTGGATTACCTGAGGTGTGTGCAAGCTAATTCGAACACCAGTCGACGACTGCAGAAATTAATTATACTTGAAATCAGATTTTTAACTATCCATTATAATTAGCTCACCCAATAAATAAAGGGTTTACATTTCACTGAATCGCAACATGGGCCACGTACCTTGATTTGATGACTCAAGGTCTTAAATAAGATAATTGATGAGTTTAATTTAAATATTTTTAGATTTTTTATAAATAAAAATTTGATCCATACTAATTTTTCACATTCTTTTTACAAATAAACGCTCGCATATAATTAATTATTATATTTTTTTTCCTATAAAAGCTCATTCATAACCATTTTCACGCCATTTATTTGCTTTCATAAAAAAATCTTACTCTTTCTTTGAAAAACGAAACGAATAATTCATTCACTCAGAGTAGGATGTAAAAGAGGCGAGTTCTAATTGAGTCTAGTAATTTTTTTAGGCTCGAACTCAAGCTTGTAGGCTTAAAAATCAGCTTGAACAGAGTATGGGCTCAAATTTGCTTATATTTTGAGTTTCTTTGTTATTTTTAATAACGTAATTTAATAATATAAGGTATAATATTTTAAAATATAATATGTTATTTAATGTAATGAAGAATCTATAGAATATAAGTATTAAAAATACAAAAACTCACAAGCTGGAGAGGAAATTTGACTAGAGCTCAAGCACGAAGCTCAATTCAAGCTCGAAAAGAGCTCATTTGGAGCCGGCTTGGGGCGAGCTCGACTCGAGTTGCACCCCTACTTAGGGAGAGGTTGTTTTGGACAAAGGATACAAAATGCGTATGATGTTGATTTTGGAATAAAGGTTTACTTGAAGGGGTCAAACTACAATATTTAAATTCTACGATTCATAATAATTGGAAACTGAGGGACCAAACTGTTGACAACTCTTGCATACATCAAACCGTGGTTCTTCCGCTGCACGAAAGCAGCCTTGTTATTCCTTTCTGCTCTTCTCTCTCATTTCCCCAATCCCAATCCCAATCCCAATCCCAATACCAATACAACAACATTTTATTTAGGGATTTGATATTTGCAAGCTTCGTCTTTCGATCTCCACCGTAAGCATCATGGACGTGAGTTTAGGCGATCTCAATGCTCCACACTCGATGGGGACCACCATCATCGGCGTTACCTACAATGGCGGCGTTGTTCTTGGCGCCGACTCTCGCACCAGCACCGGTAACTCTTTCCGGCGAACGATTTTATTTTTTATTTTTCTAAAATTAGTTGAACTGTATTGCATCTTTTTTATAATGATATGATATTCTCAAGTAAATACATATATATATATATATATATATATTGTAGGAATGTATGTGGCGAATAGGGCATCCGATAAGATCACTCAGTTGACTGATAATGTCTACGTCTGCCGCTCTGGTTCGGTGAGATTTTTCGCTGCCAATTAATTTCGTAGAAAATGATAGGGTTTTGCGTTCTCCTTTTCAGTTAAATTTATGGATATATTTTTTATTTCCTAGGGTTAAATAGGTATTATTGAGTTGGCATTTAAATAATTAAACTTAATAATTCAAAGTTGTGCGTTGTCAAATGGTTTTCTTGAATTGAGCTTCCCTATTTGACATTAAAATTTTTCTAAAGAAGAACTTGACAAGAACAGCGAAAGTAGCGAAATCGATGGAAATCTTGTGGCGGTGGGTCATGTAACGGTGCCCGAATTTGATATGGGTTTGTTCTAATTTGTGTAATGTATGTGTGCTTTTGGGCTCTACAGAGGAATTTTGTTTCAGCTCTATTAGAAGCTGCATGATTAGATATGCTTACCGTGTTTGGAGGTTACCGAAGTTGGCTGGTCATGATTGTTTTTCCAAATGGGTCAAGAATGAATGATGTTGATTGGCCTCTAATGAAAAAGTTGTGTGAGATGTATAGCCATGAATTATTTAGGGAAACTCTGTAAATTTATGAAATAGGAGTATTGAGCATTCGACTTTTCTTTGCATTATTTTTTTTTCTTGTTTCTATATCACTTCCTCTTTCTGTGTATGTATCTGCA